>JZSA01003511.1:0-32625 GCA_000956155.1 Cotesia vestalis | reverse complement strand
ACAAGCGCTCGTTCCCGCAAAATTCACCCCGCTTGCGCAAACCGACTACTCGATCATGCCACATATATCAATTTTTGGTATTGGCTATCGATGTCGACATCAATAGAACGAATTTATTGATTGGCTGATCGCTCTCGCTGGACATGCGCAATAGACTTCTTCCTCAAGTCCACGAGGAAGAAGACGAATTATTATTATTAGGCTTTCGCTTCCATCTTCCCGCTTGACAAGTCGCTTTTTTGCTTTATAAAATTTCGCTTTATAATTTAACCGCTTTTTCGCTTCTAAGATAATTTAACTTGCTTAAATTAATTTCTAATAATTGTGTTTAGTTTTGTTGCAGCTTAATTAAATCAATTGTGCAGTAATTACCGCTTTTCCCAGTGCCGGCAGTGTATTCAACCACGTGTCAACCGGTTTCGCTTTGCTAACCACGCTGTGCTTTATACATCCGCTTTTATTTAACCAATCCGCTATTGAAATAGTTAAATATTTAGTGTATTTATTGTTAATAAATCTCTAGTGCTATTTTTGATAATTATTTTCGTATTTTAATTGAGATAACCAGACCGAAACCTGATCCTTAGTTTTTCCGCTCTTTCAGCATTTTACAAAGATAGACTTCTATATTTTAAAAGAGTTATAAAAGAATATTGTAGGCGATTTTGACAATAATGTATGTATCTATTTATTTATTTATATACAGGGTTTCCCAGAAGTCACGCACTTCCTTGAAGGGATCGAAAGAAAAAATTATTCTGAGACGAAAAGTCCTCAGCCATTTTTGAATCAGACGCATAGATAATTAATTATTGATTAATGAAATCGACCAATCAAAAGCGCGCTACAAAAGAATAAAAATCAAGTGAGAAGGCCGTAGGTAAGGCGAGAGTGAGATGCCAGAAATGTTGCCGGCTTCGCACGCAGTAGACCGAGAGTAGGGACGACCGACCGTGGACGGTGGACGTACGTGATGCTAGATGAATATGTGAGACTGTAAACTAGTGTAGGCAAGCGTTAGTGTGTCAGTAACAATGCGCGTATGAATGTAAGTAAGGATGTTTTTATTAATTTGTTACAGGCACAAAATTTTGTTGATTGAAATGGCGAAAAGAGTAGATATTGTTTGGAATTATTAGAGAGATTTTTATTAAAGAAAATCAGTATTAAGCCTCAGACAGAGAAACTGGGCCGCAGTTCCAGACATTTTTTTTTTTAATTACTTGAGTAATGATTCATTAAAAAATCAATAGCGAGGGTCACTGAGAGAATCTGGACATCTGTAGCTGATTTTTTATTTTTCATTAGGATAATACAAATAATTATTGATTAAAAAATCAGTAGTGAGGTTTAGTGAGAAGCTCTGGGCGCCTGTGACTGAATTTCATTGTTTATTAGAATAATGAGAATAATTTCTAATCAAAAAAACAGTAGCGAGGGTTAGTAAGAGGCTCTGGACGTCTGTAGCTGATTTTTTATTTTTAACAAGACTAATAAAAATAATTATTAATTAAGAAATTAGTTGTAAGGGACAGTAAGAGGCTCTGGGTGGCTGTTATTGAATTTTTTTGTTTTTTTTCGATGACTGGAGTAATTATTCATTAGAATATCAGTGGCGGGGGTCAGTAAGAGGCACTGAATGCCTGTGACAGAATTTGATTTTTATTAGAATGATAAGAATAATTTCTAATCGAAAAATCAGTAGTAAGGGTCACTCAAAAGCTCTGGACGTCCGTAGCTAATTTTTTATTTTTAATTAGAATAATAAAAATAATTATTGATTAAAAAATCAGTAGTGAGAATCTCTGGGCGCCTGTGACTAAATTTCATTTTTTTTTTTTTATTACTGGAGTAATTATTCATCAAAAAATCAGGAGCAAGGGTCAGTAAGAGGCTCTGGCTGGCTGTAGCTGAATTTGTATTTTTTATTAAAATAATAAGAATAATTTCTAATCAAAAAATCAGTAGCGAGGATCAGTAAGAGGCTCTGGACGTCATTAGATTATTTTTTTATTTTTTATCAGATTAATGAAAATAATTATTTATTATAAAATAAGAAGAATTTTTTTTTATATATACTGGAGTGATTAGAGAGAGTTAGTAAGAGACAGAATTGTTATTTTTATCTAAAGGAATAGAGGTAATTATCGATAAAAAAATAACAAGCAAGGGTTAGACAGTTGAAATAGGCAGCCGCCAATGAATTGTAATTTTTTTATTTCAATTACAAATAATTTTAAATTAAAAATTAATTGTGGGAAACAATGCACTAAGCGTCTGATTTCATTGAGTGATAAAATTAAATCACAATCATTATTGGTAAAATTGAACAATTATTAACGCAGTTCAATTACAGAATGGTCAACAGCTGATTTATTTTGGTTAATTAATGTCATAATACTTATTATTATCAAAGTAAGTCATAGGTCGACTTAAGAGGAACGAGAAACAATCGATGGCCCATTTATTCTAGTTAATTAAGAAAATATTAATTATTATTAGTAAAATTAATAAATTATTAACTCGGACAAGTCAAAAGATATTTAACAGCTGATTTATTCAGGCTAATTGATAAAACAATATTATTATTATTATTTTAGTTTTTAATTGTATACCGTTTTCTGGTTTTCACAAGGCTGACTGTCTCAGCGGCTCCACATATAGCCTTTTTTTTCTTTCAACTCAGTAAGAACGTCAACTCAGTAAGAACGAAAGAGTATCGATGAACTATTTAATTTGGTTTATCAATAAAATTATAATTATTATTAGTAATATTAATAAATTATCAACTCAGGCGAATGAAAAGGTTTTTAACAGCTGATTTATTCTGACTAATGGATAAAATAATAGTTATTATTATCGAAATAACTCAAAGAATGATTTAAGAGAAGCGATAGAGTATCAATGGCTCATTTTTTTTTGGTTAACTAATGAAATATTGATTATTATTAGTTAAATTCATAAATTATCAACCCGGATGGGTTGAAAAATGTTTAACAGCTTACTGATTCCGGTTAATGGATAAAATACTAATTATTATTTTAAAAATAAGTCAGAGGTTGTCTGAAAGGAGACGAGAGAGTATCGATGGCTCATTAATTTTGGTTAATTGATAAAATATTAATTATTGTTATCAAAATAAGTCATACGTTAACTTAGAGAAAACAAGAGAGTATCGATCGCTCATTTATTTTGGTTCATTAATAAAATATTAATTATTATTAGTAAAATTAATAAATTATCAACTCGGGCGAATCGAAAGATGTTTAATAGCTGATTTATTCTGATTTATAGATAAAAAAGTAGTTATTGTTATCTAAATATTCCAAAAATATGCTCAAGAGAAGCGAGAGAGTATTGTTGGCTCATTTATTTCGGTTAATCAATAAAATATTAATTATTTTTAGTATAATAAATCAATCATTAACTTGCACAAGTCAAAAGATGTTTAACAGCTGAATTATTCTGGCTAATTGATAAAATATTAATTATTATTATTAATATAAGTCATAGGTCAACTTAAAAAAAACGAGAGAGTATCGATTGCCTATTTATTTCGTTTAATTGATAGAATATTAAGTGTTATTAGAAAAATTCATAAATTATCAACTCGGTCAAGTCAAAAGATGCTTAACAGCTGATTTATTTCGGCTAATTGTTGAAACAGTAATTATTACTGGTGAAATAGTCAAAATTAAAATTATTTTTACAGCAGAAAAAAAATAGTCATTGCTCAGTCCATCAATTGCTTAAAATGTCCTCTGTTTTGCTGGATACAGAGACTATATCGCTCGAGGACATTTTTTCGTACAGCTTGTGGCAGATGCGGCGTGACTGACGTCTGAGATGCATATATGCGCTTTACAGTCTCCATTTTATCTTGGGGCTCATCAAAATAGACCATCTCTTTGAAATTCTCCCACAAAAAGTAGTCCAGTGGTGTCAAATCAGGTGATCTAGGAGCCACCTTCGTCGTCCATTTCGTCTCAACCAACACTGAAGGTACGTGCCGTTGAGGAAGTCTCGGACATTACCAGCATAGTGACTTGGTGCTCCGTCATGCTGGAACCAAGTCGGCTGTTCGTTAATTTCGTTAAGGAGTTGAGGAAGTTCATCACGAAGGAATGTTAGGTATTAGGTGCCCTGTACTAAGGAAAATTCATGGTTTGCTGTAGGAAACTAGGAAAAAGGTATATATACGCATAACTCTATAATTAGTACGCTTTTATAACTGTTTTAACTATATTTTGCATGCCTTAAGCGCGAAGCGCGCAGGTATGCTCTACTCTCGCCTAAAAATCGTGATTTCGATTGAAACGTGATTTTCATAATTTAAACGAAAAAAATTATGGATAAAAAGCATATTAAAATAAATAATAATAACTACAGAACACGTTAAAAAATTTTTCTTATCGATTAAATAAGATTTCTCAGAAAAAACTCGTTCCTTCTGATGAATTAAGTGAATAAGAGCGTGATATTCACAGGTGCAATGGGCTTGACAACACTACAACTTTGTCAAAAACCATTTTCGCGATTTAATTTTTTTTTGTTTTATTCCTGAGGATGTTTGTCAAAACCCTTGTCAAAATTGCGTGTCAAAATAATTCCGTTTCGATACAGTTAATTTTTTTCGACTGTCAGTTCGGTGACTTTTTCTGCGATTTCGGCAGCCATTTATATTATTTTTCATAAAACAGGATTGAAATAATTATAAACAAGCAGAAACTATACATACATGATGGTATGATTACTAACTGTTTTATCATCTGTTAAAATTTTTCTTTAGCTCGACCTACAAAGGGGATAATACTACTCGCGGGAAAATTCAAGCAAAAAAAACAAATAATTTTTCTTACGATTTAAATAATTTGTGTATGACGTGAGCGCTTAAGGTATGCTCATTTGGATTTTCCAAACTTTTTAACACTTTTTTTATTCCTGTAGGACCACATTTGTTCACTTTGGGAAATACTTATAAGGTAGTAATTGAGAAAAAAATTATTATTCACGTTGAATCATTCCTCGATGGAATATTAACAACTTTTCTGAGTTACTACGTTTTTGGTTTTGTGTATCCGAAGGATATTGAAGGGACGTTGGAAGCAATCCAACGGTGAGTATTTATAAATTCTATACATTTTAATTATTTTGAAAAAAAAGACAAATATCTTTAAAATTTATATTTGTATTTTTGGTTTAGAAAAATATTTTTAATCGCGGAATCCAAATTTTATTCTAATTTCAAACGTAAAAATTTCCATAAACTATTGTCAATATTCTAATTTGATTGAGATGTGCAATTGCAAGCTAAATAATTCGGAGCTTTAATGATAAAAGTACTTAATTAAAACTGACACATTCGATTTTTCTCATAAACTATAACATTAAATCATAACGTACTTATTCTTCAAATTTATTTTAAAGATGAAGTTTTTCAATTTTTTTTTTTTCAGGTTGTTCTTAAAAATTTGCCCTCCAAAAGGAACGAAACGCGGTGGTAAACGAAAAGCTACAAACATCCATCCCAAAGTAACTTTAATGGTCAAAGAACCGGGAAATTATGTGGACACGAATGATAAGACCGATGAAACCAATTAAAATACTTAAAATTCTTAATATTTATGATTATTATGAAAAAGAAATATCATCGACTTTAAACCTAATTTAAAAAAAAACAAAGTATTTATTATCTTAAAAACTTTTAATTTTAGTTATTTTTCAAAGAAAGTTTAAAATTTGTGTTAGCATTAAATTAAGTTATTATTTTTATAATATAAATTATTGATAACACTGTTATAATTAATGACATATGTTTAATTGTTAATTAAATAATTAATAAATTAATATTTAATAAATATTTTATATTTAACACTAAAATACGCTGTTGTAGCATTCATTAATTTAACAAATTTTTTCAGTAAAATTATAGTCTTATATTGAAATAAAGCTATGCAAGTTATATCCCAATGCATAGTAATATTGCAACGAGCGGTTTATATTTTTTTTAAATTGACTTGATGTAAGTTAGGTAGTAAAAATTCAATACGTTGTTGTACTATTACTAAAATTATTTAATCTAATTTGTTTTGTAAAATTCCGACTATTGTATTGTAATATTACTAAACAATTTTTTAATAAAGGTTAGTAATATTGTAACAAATAGTTTGTAATTTTTCAAAACTGAATTGGTATTAGTTGGGTTAAAAAATTACGATATATGGTTGTAAAATTATTAAATTTATTTAACTTCATTTGTTTAGTAAAATTACGATTATTGTATTGCAATTTTACTAAACAATTTTCTACTAAATGTTAGTAATATTGCAACAAATAGTTTGTAATTTTTCTAAACTAAATTGGTATAAATTGTCTAGTATAATTACAATAAATTTTTGTAAAATTACTAAAATTATTTGAAACATTTGGCTTAGTAAAATTACGAATAATGTACAGTAATATTACTAAACATAAGTCTAGTAAATAATTAGTAATTTTGCGACAGATGATTTGTAATGGTTTAAAATTGAGTTGTGATAAATTGTGTAGTAAATTTACAAGACTGTGTTCCATAATTCCGAAAATGTTGTATCAGGGTGAATTATCCTGAGTCGATAAATCGACAGATATCGATAACGTTTCGACGCAGCACTGGCGCGTCTCGGTCTTCGGGACCTAGTTGTATGTAAGTGGGGAAAATTTAGGTAAGTGCACGTGAGCCGGCGAACGGATCGGACAGAAGAGGTCCAACCGCTAACGCATCCGACACACTCAATAAAAGCGAAACAATTAAAAGGTAATTATTCAGTCGTTTGGTTTCGATTGGAACGCAGCGATAATTTTGTTTATTATAATTAATATTTGTTCGTCAACTAACGCTATCGGAATTTCTAGGCGAATAAAGTATAGTCATCCTGTGACACCCGAGCGAAATACCCGGAGGAGTCCGAAAAATCATTGGAAGTTGGCGACCACCTGCTGACTAGAGTTCTCCGTTTAGTTTGACAAGGTACCGAGTTTTTCTCTGTGGTGAGAAGTGGACCGTGGTTTATACTCGGTTCACTTCGCCTCTTCTTATTATCTATTCATTGTCATTAATAGTTCAATAATTGTTTAATGATAATAGTTCAATATTAATTAGTCGGTACTGAGTGTTCCTCAAGGGGGGATTATTACCCGAGCGTCACTCAGTGACCTTGTAAAGAAAATTTAGTGAGAATTTATTTGGTTAAAATTAATTTACTCAATTTTTAATATCTGAAAAACGGTTTTAGATTACACGAGTTTTGTGCAATAATCTACACAATAAAAACCGAGGGTAAACTTATAAATTTATTCCGTAGATATCTCACAAATTTAACCAAGAAATTTATTATCAATTATTGAATTATTATAAATATTCGTTAGTTCGTTTGGATAATCCTCAAGGGGATTTATACCCGAAAAATTATTCAATAAAACCTTGTGGTCAGTAATAGAGTCAATTTCATAGTGAGACGTAATTAATAACGTTAAATTATTTATTAACATCTGGATTGTGTATTAATTGTTAATTAATTTTTACAACAATTAATTTAATTGAAACAAAAATTGAAATAGACGCTTAGAAAATTTATACCAGGAATTTTCTCAAGAATCTGGGGTCTAGCGTCAGTAAATACTCAAGGTCAGAACTAGCGAATATTCTAGGCGTTTTGTGACAAAGCAAATTACGTTGCATTTTATATTTCGGATAATTTTTATGTGTGATAATTTTTGTAGTTAAGTTAATAATTTAAAACGCGCTTATTTATTATATTACAACGTTATATTGTTATGTTATTGTATTGTATTGTTATATAGTTGAATTGTCTAGCAAGTAAACTCTGGTAATTAATTTTATCATTTAGAATTTAGTTATAATTTCTATTGTCGGCATTAAGGAATTCCTGCGTGATTAGTATTGTCTATAAGTTTAGCTCAGGTAAAATTTTCCGATAATTTGGATTTGGTAATAATTAAGAATCACGACGCCTAAATTTATTGTAATTAAGTTAACAAAGGAATTTATTTTTGTATTTATCATTTTGGAACTTTAAGTCAATTATTTATTAGGGTCCTTTTTGTTAAAGTAGCATATTTAAGAGACGCACAAGTAGAAAAGAGGGTAGAGTCGTAGTTCAGACCCGAGAGTAGCTACTTGTGCTATTCGTAGCGTCAATTGTAAATTATCACTTGGTTACTAGTGAGTTTTATTAGTTGAATTTTTTTTGATTAATCGAGTTTTATATATTGTGAAATAAATTTACGTGTTAATTAATTAATAAACCAATGACTGAACATTATAGTTAATCTTCGTGGAAATTATATCGAAATTAAATTAAATTTCCTTTTTAATTAAAATAAAGTAAATTCCGTATGTGTGTGAAGACGTGTGGGGCATAGTGTGTGAGTGTGGTGGTAGCGTTCCCTCGCATACTACAGTCTCTGTGCGAGGTGGTTCGCGAGTAGTTAATAAGTCAAGGGGTTAGCCGCTCGTCAGGCCAAAACGATCTCTGCATACGACAGTCTCTGTGCAGGGTGACTAGATTTGTCAAGTGTTAGAGTCGTAGAAATCAACGGGTAGACGCCGGGAGGGGCCCGTTGAGAATAAGTCACCTGGAACCCCTTGCATCGCCGCCCAGGTTGGGAGGTGCAAGAGGACCCGGTTAGAAACCGTGGTATAACGCCCGGGAGGGGGTACGACAGGAATAAGAATCCTGTTAAGTGTTATAGTGTGAGTGTGTGTGTGCGCAAAAATTGTTATCCTATATTGTTAAATAAATTTGGCCATTGTTAATTATTAATTTATTTACTACAGTTAACCTTCCTCCACTCTCTCTTCCCTAGGATAAGCTCTCTGTTCTGGATCCGGTTCCAGGAACCGCGAGAATAAACCTGGTGGCGCCCTTGGTAATTTTTGTTGTTATTTCATTTTTGTTTATTAATAATTATCTAGGGGCCAGTTGAACAGAAAGTAAAACTGTTACAATGTGGTGCGTAAAAACTTCCTACACAATTTTAGTAAAATTACTATGGAAATTTTTAACAGTGTATGAAAGGTATAAATTAAGTTAAGGAAGATTTAAGGTCGACGAGGACGACGTAACTGATTATGAGAAAATTAATTATTTCATTTATGCAAAAAATCACTAGCGTAAAAATAGCTCGACTTTACGAATGATGAAAACTCTTAATGTATTTACAAAAAGACTCAATTTTAATTCTCAATACATAAAATTTATAGCTCGTATATTCAAATCTCAACTTACGTCCATTGTCTCGGATAATTCGTAAAGAATTACGTGGTCGCCGATGATTCCACCCCAGACATCAATCTTCCATTGATTTTGGAAGTTCCGGTTCACCGTCATGTGCGTATTCTCTGCTGCACACCAATGAGTTTTGTGCTGATTGAAGCACCCCTCTCTGGTGAAAAGTGACTCATCAGTCCACAAGATTCTGCGCAAAAAAATCTGGATACGCGTCGTTGGAGTGAAGAATGAACTGGCAGAAGTCCACGCGCAATTGACATTCTCCAGCTTCTAATTCCTGCACTTTTCTCTTGCGGTTCGGATGAATCTTCTCGGTGCGAGTGATACGGTTAGTGGTAGAACGTGAGATATGAATTCGACGTTCTAACTGTCTCGTACTCGTACCGGAATCCGCCCAGACAGCAGCGAGAACGCACTCTTCGTTGACAACGTTATTGACGTTACGGACGTTACGTACGTGAATAAAAAAAAAATGCTTTGAGTATCTGAGCGGCTGCTTACTATTGTTATTATTTGCCTCACATTATTGTAATTTTCCTTATTATTCTTCAACAACGTTTCGAGTGGAATGGTGCACGCGCACTTCCATTTTTTTGCACTAAGAAAATTTTTTAACTTCCCGCTAAGAAAATCAATGATTTTCAAAAAATCGGGAAGTTATTGGTTTTACCCCGTTTTGAAAAAATCGAGTTTTCATCAGATCTCGACGTTTTGAGGTCCTAGAAAGCTTCCCTGACTCCCCCTAAGAGGGTGCTAGTATGTCTGTATATAGAGCTCAAAATGACCCAAAAATTATATTTTTGAGCTCGAAAAGCTCATAAACATAATAAGTACAATTTTGAGCGCTTAAATATGGAACCAGCGGGAGGTTGCAGGGATGGCCTTTAGAGTCAACCGTTTTCCTAATTTTTTTTTGACTTTTTTTTTTCGTATTGATTTTGTGTTGCCAGAAAAAATTTAACTTTTTTTTAATGCAAAAAACTCGAAAAACTGAGAATACTTCATATAAATTAAAAAAAAATTTTTGGAGCTTAACTGATTCTTTTGCTTATAACAGACAACAATAGCTATGATTTAAAAGAAATTAAATGGAATGATTTTTTGAGGAGTGCTGGCTATTTGTTTATAAGCGCTTGAGCGGAGCTGCATTTTTTTTTTATTGAGAAATTTATATCTCGTAAGCTATTGGTTGTAGAGACATCGGGTTGAGCTTATTTTATTACTTATCAAATTTTCTAAGCTTTATACGCAGCACGTCTCAACTTCGTTTACGTAGTTTCTGGGATATTTTAATTTAAATGCTCAACGCACAAACGCTATGTTTTGAACAAAAAAAAGCAACCCTTACTACATGCACACAAATGTTTAGAACATTTTTCTGAGTATTTTAAAATAAATGAATCCAAAATCGGACCGTCTAATCGAGAAGTGGCCAACAATCTGACATTCGACGTGAAATACTCATTCTAAGGACGATTTTCGAGCTTAAATTCAAAGACGAGCTAATTCGGTTGCTTAGTTTAGAATTAAAAGTGATTCAAAGATTTTCAAAAATTGTTAAAATTCATATTTTGGCAGTTTCTGATCTGGATAATTTTTTAATAGAATAACTTATTGAATTGATATACATTGTATTTCATAAGCCATGAGAGAAGGTTCAATTTAAATGTCATTTTATTTTTTAGACTAAAAATCACCTATTTATTTGTAGATATTTGATAAAATTTTGCTATTGCATTCGTTTTAACTTAGAGAAAAGAGGTTCTAATAATGTGATTGAAGTATTTGTATTATTTGTGTTGTGATCGTATTTAAGTAGGAAATCCACTTTCATTTCGGCTGCTGAATTGCACTTTTTTGTATGAGAATAATGAAAGTTATATTATAATTTGTTTATTTGTGAGCGAAATGGGGGTCCATCATTTTACCTCTGAATGGACAAATAAAGCATTTAAGAACTATCTGAGAAAAAACGGTTTTCTTAATATTTTTTTAATTTTTTAAGTACTTATACTGATAATTATCCTCTATAAGCATAAAATTTTGTTGAGTAGTCTTTGCGGCACTAAATTTTGAAACACTAACATTCAAAATTTGTATATTTATCCTATGTAAACCCTATGCTGACCGACGTTTAAGTTTCATTAAATATCAATTGTACTTATCTTAGGATTAGTTTAGAAAAAAACTGAAAATTATTAATTGAAAATATCACAATTATTTTGTATCAAAAATAGCATCAACAAGTGGTATTCATTTTTTTATAAAAAATGTTTGAAGTTAGTGATTTCCTATATCTACCGTAAGTGAAAGTGATGAGTGATCGTCTGTTAAGAGAGGCAGCACTTGTGTGTGAGAAAAAAACCAATAGTCATCAACGATTGGTGTCTTTTTCTTGCTTATAAAAATCCTCAATAATAAAAATAATAATAACACAAGTAATTACCATGTCTCATTAATCATTCCTTTGAATTCTTCTGAAAAATGTCCACATTGCAAAATACTAGTTAGTTCTGAACACTTTAAGTCACTTACAGTCTTATTGATCAATTTTAATAAGTTAAGGGACTTGTCTTGCATGAATTCCATCTGAATAATTCTGAAACAGAAGTATAATTTATTCACAATACTAGTGCTCTTGTAAAAAGTTTTTTAGTATTGGAAATAATTCTGACAAAATAATTATGTGTGCAAATGTTATTTTCGTTAAGTCTAGGAGAGAATTATTATAGTTATCAAATTTGTTCCGAAAATTATGTTAATTGACGAATTGCTTGAGTGAAATTAATATTTAATTTGTGAAAAATGAATAAGACTTTTTCGTGAATTTTCCGAAAATCCACGGCGCGTGATAGGTGGCGTTACTTAGCAAATAGTTAACGCTTTTGGTTAACAATTTTGAACTGATAAAACCCAAAAATAATTCGCGCTTGAGCAACGTTTCTCGGAGTTAATTTCTTGACTGGAGCTTTCTAATCGAGAAACTCAAGAAGGTCCACTCTACCTGGTGTGTACTACGACGCAGGTAAGTGAACATTTTCATCTACGAGGAAAAGGCGACGCCTCACTTGGAGGTCTTCAGCTAAAAGGTGGTAGGTGACCGCACCCAAGTAGGTAGGTGGGGGTGAGGTGGATTTGATTAATCGCCGTTATAATAAAATGTAGAAAATTATGGATTTAATAAATAGAATGAGGAGGTTCTATTGTGTTGTTAATGCTCTAATTTTTGGGTTGTAATCTAAGCCTTATTCTCGTTTACGCAACGGTTTCCTATCAAAGTAAAGTATTCTCGACAGTACCCTCTTATGAAGCGACCATACCGCGGTTTCTAAGCCTTATTCTCGTGTACCCTCTCATGGGCATCTATACACGGTTTCCTATCATAGAACTATTCCCGACGATACTCTTATATGAACCGTCTATATCGCGGTTTCTAACTTATTCCCTTTGCACCCCCACCTAGGCGTCTATGCAAAGGTTTCTAAGTGTGCCCAAGCAACAGAGGAAGATACCATGAATCCCTAGGTAACACTGTAATGGTATTCATACGCGAAAACAATATTAATTTTTCAAACACACCAACTAATATTTTTCCATAATTTATAAGATCAATTTTTTCTAGATTTTATTAATAAATTTTCCAAATTTAATACACCAGTTTAAAATGCGATTCACTTATTTGCCTTAATCCGTTTATTCCAATTTATCTTAATCCAAATTTCATATTAAAATTCTTAACTAATTTATTGCCGTGGTCTTAATAATACAACAATAAATATTTAATTGGAAGATGTCTTTGTATCTTGAATTAATAGATTCAAATCTTACGACAGAAAAACTGTCGAACACAATTTTTTGCAACTGCAAAAAAGGATGCCGTGCTTAATGTAGTTGCAAAAAAGTCGGACTGTTTTGTTTTCTGGCATGTACAAACTGTCAAGGCCGGTCGTGCTCCAATGTTGAATCACTAACAGAGGAGGATTCGTTTTTCCTACGAGGATAAATCGCTATTGACGCAATTTACTTTCACTCAGAATGAAGAAGAACAAGAAGAAGAAGAAGAAGAAGAAAAACGAGAAGAGTTTGACGGTTACAATTCAGACGAATAAAATTCACCACTTTTTTGATTTACATCGCTTTTTATCTTTTCAGATATTTACAAATTTTCGTAATTTTGCAATAATTTCAAATTAAACAGGATCACAACTGACCGGTGAAGTAGGCCTACGGGAAAAACTACGTTAAAAAAAACGCGCTAAGTACACTACCTCATAGGTGGTGTGAAAACGTGTGCATATTATGACGATTGCAACTTGTGTAACTTTTTGAATCGTTATATCTCAAAAACGGTGACTTGTAGAAAAAAAAGCAATGACACATTTTTTGTAGATTATTTTATGATCTACAATTTTTGTCTGGGATATCTTTATGATAAATGTAGCAGAATCACAGGAAATAGGAAACAGCTAGAACTATAATTGAGGAGTAAACAACCCATACGAATAACTCAGTGTATTTCTTCTTACTGACTTATGAGTAAATTTACAATGCCAAATATATAATTAAATATAAGTAATAAGTAATTAGTAATAAGTGACAAGGATGACTCATCCATAGAATGAGTCAATGCATACTTAGATATGCATATACGCTTACAAGCTAAGAATACGATTTATAAGAGTTGTATTGCAATATATACAACACTCCCTTCTAAAAATAATTCTTATAAATACTCAATATAAGATTAATTTTATTTCCAAACTTTTAAACCTACATCATTTGCTAAATTTTTAATTTTTATTGACTGTAGAGGTTTCGTGAGCATATCAGCCCTGTTTAGCTCTGTGGGACAATACTGCACATCCACTATTCCTCGGCCTTGAAGATTTTTGGTATAGAAATATTTTACGTCCACATGTTTTGTCCGGTTCGTAGGGCTACTAGTTTTGAGGCTATTTATCACACTTTGATTGTCTTCAAACAGTGTTATTGCAGACGTTTGCGGTTCGTCAAAAAATTCAAGTAGATATTTTATCCATACAGCTTCACGAGCAGCTTCGCATAGGGCCATCAGTTCTGCTTCCGCCATGGAGAGTGTTACAGTAGATTGTTTTTTACACACCCAACTTATTGCTCCGTCAAATAATTGAAAAATGTATCCTGTGTTAGATTTTCTATCAATTCTGCACTCGGCCCAATTAGCGTCCGCAAAGCCGATAAGTTTGTTATTTTCCGATTCGTTGTTACTTAGTTTTAATTCATAATCAATTGTATATTTTAAGTATCTACAGACACGTTTTACTTCTAGCCAGTCAACTTCTTTTGTGTCTATTATATGTTGACTCAAAATAGATACCGCAGCAGATATATCAGGTCTTGTATTAACGGCTATATACAATAAAAATCCAATAACCCTTTGATAATAAGTGATTTTTATTTCTTTCGATTCGGCCTTCAGTTTTTGATAACCAGGATCCAACGGATACATTGAACCTTTCGCATCCGTCAATTTTGTTCTTTCAATGATTTTTTGAATATCTCTTTGATTCACATAGATATCGCCTGCGTCGTCTCTTCTCACTTCTATCCCCAGATACATTTTCAAATCACTTAGATCTACTATTGTAAATTGTTCATCAATGGCTGCCTTTAGTGATTCGATTCTTTCAAGTGATTGACAAGCGACAACCATGTCATCGATGTGTATAACAACGTAAATTGTTGGTCCTTCATCTATAGTTTTGAATAGACATAGATCTTTATCGCAAACTTGAAAATTTAAATTATTCAATACACTTTTTAACTTTTCATACCATACTTTTGCCGCTTGTTTAAACCCATAAATTGTTTCGTTCAATCTACAGCCCCAATCTTTTCTTTTTTCATCTTCAAACCCAGGAGGCTGCTTCATGTATATAATTTCTTTAAGTTCACCATTCAAAAAAGCTGTTTTTGCGTCCCAGTGTTTTAAAATTAATTTTCTTTTTCCGGCAATAGATAACTGTGTACGAAATGTTGTGTTTTTTACTACTGGCGCAAAGATTTCATCATAATCGATGCCGTATTGTTGAGTAAAGCCTTGTGCTACTAATCGTGCCTTGTACCTTTGAGGGATGCCGTTAGAGTCCTTTTTAATCTTATACACTCACTTACAACCAATAGGTTTTTTATTACGCGGAATTGGTTCCAGGTCCCAATTCTCGTTGTCTTCTAATGAATCAAGTTCTTCATTCATAGCTGAAATCCATTTTTCAGCATCTGGTCCAGTAATGGCGTCTGCAAATGACAAAGGTTCTTCCGATGTGTCGTTAGCTGGTTGAAAATCTTCAGATGAGGTAGTACTATCATCTTCAGCAATTAAGTTTTCCTTATTGACGTTGACGATATCTTCTCTCGTGTCAGGATCATAGTAGTCATCATCAAAAGACTCTTCAGCAATATTTTCAATATTTTGCTTCCTTTCTTGGGTATTGTGGTTTATTTCCTCTGTGTCAGAAATTGGGAAATATACGATTTCTTGATCCAGTTTTTGACTCTTTAGTGTCTTTTCGCTGCTTCTGGTCATTATCGGTTCTCTAGCGAATTTTTGATTATTATTTTTATTGCTGTAAACATTTTGTTCGGCAATGTCAAAGGTGACTTCTGATTTTTCGCCACTTCTCTCATTTTCGATAAATTGTACATCGCGGCTCATTATTATTTTTCTATTTGACCGATCCAACAAACGATATGCTTTTGACTCTTTTGAATACCCTACCATGACACACTTCCGTGCTTTCGCATCCAATTTTTTTCTTTTTGGTTTCAGTACATGCGCAAATGCCCGACATCCAAACACTTTTAAGAAACTAAGATCAGGCTTTTTATTGTGCCTTAATTGATAAGGTGTTACCTCTCTTTCTCTAGTTGGTAGTTTATTTTGGATGTACGCAGCAGTGACAACTGCTTCACCCCAGTACTGGTTGGGTAAACAGGCATCAGCTAACATTGTTCTAACAGCTTCAATTAGTGTCCTGTTTTTACGTTCAGCTACCCCGTTTTGTTGGGGTGTATAAGACGCAGTATATTGTACTTTTATTCCTTGGGCATTCAGATAATCTTTCAGTTCGTTATTGACATATTCGCCCCCTCTATCTGATCTGAACACTTGCAGTTTTTTGTTAAATTTTGTCTTTATGGATTCAACAAAGTCTACCAATGCTTGAGTCGTTTGTGACTTCTTTTTCAGCAAAAACACGTGTGTATACCTACTGTAATCGTCTATCAGCGTCAATAGCTATCTTCTCCATCCAGTACTCTCTGGCATTGGGCCACACAAATCTGAGTGTATGAGCTCCAAAATATTTGTTGTTTTGACTGTTGATCTTTTTGGGAATGATTTTCTAGCTAATTTACCACGAATACGACATTCACAATAAATTTTTAAGTCACAGGGATTTATTTTAATTCTGATTGCCAAGTCTTTATCGATAATCTTCTGTATTGCCTGTGAGTTTCTGTGACCTAATCTGTGATGCCACTGGTGGATACAATTATCACTGTGGTTTGTCGACACCTTTAATGCTTTATCAGGCACTCTTAAAACATATAATTCGTTTTTGACATCTGCTGTAGCTATTTCTTCTTTGCTTTTAAACACTGTCATTTTGCTGTTTTGCCCCTTAACGTTATAACCATCACAGTCTAAAGCTCTTATAGATAGTAGTCCCGAATCGAAACATGGTACGAATAAGACATTCTTCAGTTCTAATGATTTTTCTACACCACTATTTGTCACACACTTTGTTTGTCCAGACCCAATTCCGTACACTTCACAACACTCTTGACTGGCGACCTTGACTTTGTTTTTATAACTAGTGTCTATGTCTTCAAAAAATTCTATATCGTTCGTCATATGACATCTTGCTCCGGAATCCAAGCACCATTTTGAAGGAATCTTTTTCTTTTCATGAGAAGCGTTGTAAGCTGTTTCTTGAAGTGCTTCATCGTTGCTGCTGTCACTTTCTGGTTCTCGTGCTTTCTTTGCTTTATGGAATTTTCTATTCTTTTGTAGATGGGCAAGTCATCTCTTATGTTCTCTGCAATCAGCCATCACGTGACCTTCACGTTTACAAAAGAAACACTTGATACCTTTGTTTTTGTTTACCCTAAAAGCTGATACTTCTTCTTTGTCAATGACTTCATTAACTAACTGTCTTGTATATTGGTTAATTAATTTATTTGATACGAATTCCAATGTTAATCCGTCATTAGGTCGAGAATCTAACGCAATTATCAGTGAGTCATAGGATTTTGGTAAGCTCGATAATAGTATAGCAACGATTAGATCTTCCGCTAATGTCCTTCCCATATTTTTCAGTCTATCTGCTAATTCTTTTATTGTATAAATATGTGTTTCCATATTACCATTTTCATTTAATTTTAAGTTCATTAATTGTCTCAAGACTGCCGATTTATTGTTTAGCGATACTTTTTCATGGTAATTTTTTAAAACCGTCCACGTTTCTTTGGCTGTTTCAAGGTCTCTAATCAAGCTTACCTGTCCTTCCTCAACCATTAGGCGAATAGTTGCTTTGGCTTTGCGATCCATTTTTCTGCGTCGATCACGGCATCCCAAACACGTTTTTCGTCCAGAAGAGCTTCCATTTGGAACTTCCATATCTGATAGTTCGTAAGATTCAATTTGGGTATCCCAAAAGACTCGCTTGAACTTTCTCCCGAGTTCATATTGAACTTTAACCTTTCTCCTCTTTTATTAAACACACACTGCTTCATTGAACACCTAGTAGCCACTGATTATTATGCTGGGCCCATAACCTGTAGCAAAATCACAGGAACTAGGAAACAGCTAGGACTATAATTGAGGAGTAAACAACCCATACGAATAACTCAGTGTATTTCTTCTAACTGACTTATGAGTAAATTTACACTGCTAAATATATAATTAAAGATAAGTAATTAGTAATTAGTAATAAGTGATAAGGATGACTTATCCATAGAATGAGTCAATGCATACTCAGATATGCATATACGCTTACAAGCTAAGAATACAATTTATAAGAGTTGTATTGCACTATATACAACAATAAAACTTACCGTTTCGCTGAAAATTGTGAAAAATTCATTTTTTTGACCTTTGATCTTAAATAAAATTTTTTCCATACAGGGGAAAGATGGAGAACGTCCAAATTTGATTTTTAATCATATTTCTAAAAATCTTACTGATTTTTAGCTTGATGGGAATTTATGTACCTTCGCTATAATTTTTAGGTCTAGATTAACCGGACTAGACCTCATTAAAATCACCCGTCACACCAAATACACCGATATCATCTGGTCCAGACTCAGTGTTTCATCCATCTATTCCATCTCCAGCAATGTTGCAGCTACCTTCCGACTGGTCTGAAAAGTCACTTGATGATAAGATGACAGCTATGATGGAACAGTTCATATTATCGGATAAGAAACTCGAAGATCTTAGTACGCAAATTACTGATCTCAAAAATTCACAAGCTGCTACTGTGGCTGACCTTTCGGAAGTTAAAGTTAATGTAGAAACAAATGCTGAGTCAATTCTGGAGTTGAAATCGGAAATTAAAAAATTAAAAGAAGATTGTAAAACTAACATGAGTACAATGCATAATAATCTAGCAAATCTGAGCAAGCTAATTACTCTTAAGAACAAATCAACTCCATCTACTTCATCTCTATCAGGAAGTACAACTGAGTTGATAATCACAGGTATTCCCAATTTCGTGACTGATAATTTATCGCCTTCTAAAATTCAGTCTGCTCTTTTAAATGCTCTAGAGTTACCGCACTTGGTCAGCGATGTTTTGAGTGTTCGCAAATTTCAAAACAAAAATAGACCGAGACAAGATAAGGCTTACTATCATTCTTATTTTGTTGATTTGAAATCTTTTCGAGTGCGTGATTTTATTATAAGTTCGACACGCAAGTCAAAAAATCTTTTGGCTAAAACTGTGTTTTCGGACTATGTTGATCAAAACTCCAAAGGTGCTATATACGTCAATGAATTTTTACTGCCAGAGATATATAAATTGCTTTTGTAAATTAAAGAGAAGGCTAAATCAAAAAAGTTCAAGTATGTTTGGGTGACAAGCGCCAGATTTTTGTGAAGAGAGATGACGGTTCTGAAATTTTTTAAATAAATTGTGTTTCTGATCTTGCTAAACTCGATTAACGTTCAATTGATTCAACAAATAGCTCAACTGGAAATATTTCCTTATCATTAAATGTACTTAGTCTAAATATAAATAGTCTTGTTGATCACACAACTCAATTCTGGAATTTGATTAATGATACAAAACCTGACATTATTATCCTGGTCGAAACTTGGTTAGAATCTTCGCATGATAACAGTATTTTTTTTTTAAATGGTTACAATGTTGTTCGAAGAGATTGAACCCTAAAACATGCAGATACTGGTCGTTACATCCAGGGAGGTGGAGTGCCTGTCTTGTTCATGATTCCTTAAAAGTCAAGGTTTTACATATTTTTACTTCTGATTATTTAAACCAGCCAGAGTATTTGATAGCTGATGTCACCTTATTCTCTGAATCTCATCTCTTATTCTCCTGCATTTACAGAAGACCCAAAGGGCTATTTCTTAATGAATTCTTTGACATTTATTCAAAACTTGCGCCAAATTTTAACAATATCATCATAGCTGGTGATTTAAATTGCAATTTATTGGATGATAGTTACACTGCAAAGCACCTGAAAGACTTTATTCTCGAATCGTCACTGTTTTACTTGCCTTATGGAGCTATTTTTTATAACAATAATCATAATTCTTGATTGGATGTCATCTTATTAGACAGTGACACTAAATTAGATCCCTTTGCTAAATCTGATTCTCTGTTCATCGACGGTCATGACTATTTATTATATAATTATAAATTAGATTGTTCAAAACCAGCACCGAAGAAGATTACCTATAGAAATTTGAGAAATTGTGACCATCAAGCCCTTTCAAGTACTTTAATGAACTCTTTAAAAATTGACAATGTTGTTCTGGAAAATTTAGATCCAAATGAATTACTGACTATCCTTGAAACGAATGTCTTATCTTCCCTAGATTTGCATCAGAAATTACAAAAATGATAGTTCGTCATAGTAATCCCTGGCTTACAAAAGAACTAAAAGCAAAGTGCAAAGAATGTGACGAGATTTATAAGAAATCAAGACACAAATCTGCTCGCTCTTTCTAGAATTAAAAGAAAAAATCTAAAAGCTGACTTGAATTTTACTCGTACAGAATACTTAAAAATTAGTCCTTTAAATCTCATATGGTTCATCCATTTGGAGTAAGCTTAAACATCTTGGACTAATTAAGTCAAATCATTCATCACCGTTAAACTTTTTTGATCCTCTTGAATTGAATGAGTACCATGCCAACATTGTGAAAAAACATCCACCTTGCAGTGAAAAGTTTGTTGAATTGCTGCCCAAAAACCATTCAAGGATAGTTGAGTGTTCATTTAAGTGGACCAAGATTGACATTGTTGATGTTACTAAGGCCTGAATATTACTCTTTGAAAATCTAAAGGGAAAAGTCCTGATCGATTGGATTTAAGATGGTTACAGGATCACCTTTTACAAGTCTCATTATTTCTTACTACTCTTTTTAATAGATCTTTTAATACTGGAATTTTCCCTGATATTTGGAAAGTTAGTTTTATAATTCCTTTGAACAAAACTTCACCGCCTAGATCTCCATCAGATACCCGACCTGTTGCAAATCTATCCCATCTGGCCAAAGTGTTTGAAAGAATCATTGCAAATCAAGTGATAACCTATCTTGAAGATAATAAAATTCTTGATTCTTTTCAATCTGGATTAAGGAAGCACCATAGCACACAATCGGAATTATTGAGGCTTACTGATGATATTAGGCAGGCGATGGACAAGAATAAACTTACCATAATAGTCTTATTTGATTTGAGTAAGGCTTTTGACTATGTTGATCCAAAATCATACTGATTACGTTATTTGAGATTGCATTTTCAACGGAAACAATCATCTGATTCTTCTCCTATTTATTAAATCGCTCTCAGTCGATATTGAACGATCTTTAGACTCCAATTCAGCTCCTCAGAACTTCATCTGGTGTTCCTCAAGATTCTGTTCTTGGTCCAATCCTGTTTCTAATTGTCATAAATTCTGTAGTCAAATGGCTAGTGTATTGCAATCATGGTCTGTTTGCTGATGACAAATATATATACAGCCACTTTATTTTGTATCAGCTGCAAGAGGCAGTCGGACAGGTCAACTGTTGCGTACGAAGAAATAATATGTGAAGTTATAGGTACTATAATATATTTGATAATAACTAGCGTAAAGTTTTCTCACGTATTTTCTAGATACTATTAACGACACTTCTTTGTAAACCTCTAACAATTATCTTAAAAATTCTAGTATATGATTAATTTTGGTTAATCTTTCTCAAGGAAACTATTTACAACTTAGTTTTTTTCTATTTAAAATTTTTATCAAATTATAATCCCTTTATTTATGATTCCTGCATCTGCGCGACACTCGGACATCTGTATATGAGTCTTCAAGTATACGACGTCATCTACTCACTTGAAGCATTTTTTAACTTCCCGCTAAGAAAATTGAAAATTTTCAAAAATCGGGAAGTTATTGGTTTCACCCCGTTTTTCGAAAATCGAGTTCTCATCAGATCTTGACGTTTTGAGGTCCTAGGAAGCTTCCCTGACAATTCCCGCGATGATGTCCGTATGTCTGTATGTATGTATGCGTGTGTATGTGTGTGTGTGTGTGTGTGTGTGTGTGTGTGTGTGTGTGTGTGTGTGTGTGTGTGTGTGTGTGTGTGTGTGTGTATGTATGTAACCCTTCTATAAGTTTTGAACGGCTTGACCGATTTGATCGCGGTTGGTGCCATTCGAAAGGGCTTGACAAAACTTAGATTTTCTGGAAATTTGAACCGATTCGGATTTTGAGAAATTGCAAAAAAACTACAAAAAAAAATTTTTCGAAAAGTGGTTTTCTTGGAATAACTTTTAAACGGCCCTACTGATCAATTTCAAAAACTAATCAGCTTCTAACATAAAAAAAACCGCGTCGAACGCCGCCAGTCTGGTCAAAATCAGTTGATTCGTTCGTGAGTTATCGTGAAAGAAAGAAAACCGAAAAAAGTGTTTTTTCGGGATTACTCTGAAATTTTCGATTTGATCAATTAAAACTTGAAAATTATTTATGAGGATAATAAAACTGCGTCGAATGCCGCCAACCACGTGAAAATCGGTTGATCTATTCAAAAGTTATTGCGATTTGAATAATCTAAAAATAGTGTTCTATAAAACTTATGTCAGACTTTTGAGCTGGGAGAGCTCAAATGCATCAAAATGTTATTTCTCCGAACTCAGTGAGCTTAAAATATCACACAAATTATATTTTGAGCTCAATAATCTCAAAAATGGCATAAATACAATTTTAAGCGCTCAGGTATGGAATTAGCGGGAAGTTACAGGGATGGCCTTTAGGGTGAACCGTTGTCCTAATTTTTTTACTCCTACTTTAAGCGTTAAATTTCGTAGGTACTGACCAAAAAATAGTTAGCATAAAACGACAGTACAACCTAGGTACCCAAGGGATTCAGACCGAAAAATCTCTTGCTTACAATAATATAATCAAAATATTATCAAATATACGTATATCTAACGTAAATTAATTACTCACCATACAAAATTAATTCATTTCTTATAAACCAATATTATATATATTAAATCTTAAACTCAATATTTATCATTTGTGTAATTATCAGTGTGATATAAATAAAATATCGTAAAACTTTAACCTCAGATCATACATCCAATAAATTACCTGCTCTTAGTAATAAGCAAAGGTAGGATCACTACTAGTTTTCAACAAAATTGATTCATAGAGTGAACATCAACACTGATGCACAATCAGTTGCAGATTGAGCAAAGCCGCATAGCTTGTAGATAAACTTGTCCAAGACCAAAGCTATGATCTTGGGTTCAAATAATAAGCTGAAACAACTGAATAATTCTGATCTGCCACCCATTATTATATACAGTGTCATAATTCCTTTTGTCGATACTTCCAAGTGCTTAAGATTACACATCAGCAGGAACTTAAGTTGGAATCATCACGTCAATCAAGTAGTAAACAAAGTAAATTCAGCCCTGCATTCTCTTAAAGTTCGAAAGAACATTTTTTCAACTGACGTAAGGAAATTATTAGTATCAGCAACCATTCTGCTACTAATTGATCATTGTTCCATCGTACTAGTAGACTCAACATCTGATAATGACTTGAAACTTCAGCGTGCAATTAATTGCTCAATCAGATTTATTCTTAATCTTAGAAAGGATGAGCATGTTATACCTTATAGACGAGAATAGGGATGGCTCTCTGTGAAATATCGTAGAACGTACTTTATAAGTTGTTACTTCTTTAAGCTACTTCAAGTTGGTAAACCCAAGTATCTGCGTGACTTGTTTATTGAGGAGACCGAAGTCAGACGCTCAGATAGGTTAGCGGCCAAAGTACACTCTCTTCTTAAGTTTCCGCATTTTGCTACGACTTTCATGGAGCGTTCATACCAAGTAAATGTAATACGTTTGTGGGAAGATCTACCTGAAGATATTGTCAACTTATCTAGTTTGGAAGTGTTCAAAAATAAAATCTTTGACTATTTTTTTATTTTTTTTTATTGGTTGAATCAAATAAGCGTAATTTCCATTATATTTATTTGATTTTTGTTCATCTTTTATTAATCCTAGAACTTTTCTATTTACTAACGGAATATTGTAAATGTTATTTAGTGGATAGTCGTCAAAGTATCAAACTTTGCACTATGACGTTAGGTGATTTCATATATATTAGGTACAGTAAAGTGATAAATTAGGCTATCTGTATCTGTATACATTAACTAAAAATCGTCATTTTTAAAATTTTCCTTTACGTGATTATATCGAAAGTTGTATATATAAGTTTTTAACCTATACCAAATACAAAAACCAGCATAGATTGGTTTATTAAAATTAATTTCAGCACATTTTATTTCAATAATAGTCATATTTTTATAAAAAACTGTAAGACTATGGAAATTTGGTTTACAAATCATATCAGAGGCACTATATCTACCAGGCCATCTTGTAACTTTCCTAACGTCTTTATATTTTCTAACATTTTCTATAGTCTTACGAAAAACTGCGTTATTCATTAATTTATAAAAATCTTTGTCAAATTCATTTTTTAAAGCCTTTCTACAATCAGTATTCTTATCTATATACGGTTTTAACCATGGTGACTCGAAATTTCAAAATTCGGTGTACTTTTGTTAGTTTTAATCCCAAGTCTAAACATTGATTTAAATTTCTATATTGTATTACATACTCTTTTTTATCATATAAAGTAGTTGCTAATTTTGTATGTTTGCTGTCTGGAGGTAAAAAGTGTTCAGGACATAAAGGTAAATCTTTATGTAGATCATATAATTCCTCCGGATATTTTAGATAAACTTCAAGTATATAGCCAAAACCATCGGTATTATTTAAAAATTTATTAATTTCCTGATTTATATCGAAATTTAATTCAACCCATTCAAATGAACCTGTTGGTAGAGGCATACTTATAAATGCACCATACAAATTATTAACATCAAAATACATTAAATAGGATTCTGGTTTATTTGAATCAAAATAAGACCCTATATACCTATGATTTGCTAATGCATATCTATTTGTACACTGAGAAACACCACCTCTGACACCTTTTTTAATGAATAGCATCATTTCCGAATCAGTTAATAATTCCAACTCAACACCAGTATATTTCAACATTGGATCAAAAGCTAGCCCTGGTACTGTATAGTAGTATGAAGGATCTAAACTATAATTTTTTAAACAATTACTTCTAAAGTTTTCAAATATACCAGCTAATAAAAGAACATCAGTTGTAAGATATAAATCAGAATATTCTCCTAATGTTTTTATATTAAATTCTTTTCAGATTAATTGAGCGAATACGTAATTTTTTTTGGTTACATTACAGTTGGATAGTTTCGAATAAAAATGCTTCTTCTCAGTTAATTTTGTATTATTGAGTTTATCTATCGATGTTATATATTAATACGGGAATACTCCCTTTCTAATGACTTATCTAAGTTTTTCAAGATCATTATAATGAAGTTTTGTTATCTTTTTATCATCTTCTTTTAAGTTCGATGCTAATTTATTTAGACTAGAGGCCACAAATTTAAATGAGCCTATGAATCGAAGATTAACATGTTTTTTTATATGTTTTTTCAACATACGTAGTAAAAGAAATATAACGATCTTTATTTAGTGGTAATAATTCAATTGCACCGTTGAAATTTTTAGCTAAAGATTTCATTATAAAATGAGAGTCATAACCAGACATATTATAGAAAACTACCGGTATAGTATGTGATTTTTTATACTTCAAATTACACGATAAATGAGCAGGTCCTCTGTGATATCCCGTAAAATGATTATGATCGTAACATTTGTCTTGAGAATTTGGAATTTATTTTTTCGCAAATATAACAAATACTTGCCTATTTATGTTCTTCTAATTGTTATTAAGTCAAAGGTTTCATAGGTATTGGATTTTTAAATATGAATCTACTCCCATTGCAAAATTTTTAAGTTTATTCATAAACCAATCGATGTAATTTTCTGGACGATTAATTTCAAATTTAAATAATTTATTGTCATAATTACAAAGGCGGTAGAATGCAATGCTATGTGCAATATGAATATCTGTATTGTCATCTATGGGTGTGAGTGTACATTCTAGATTTGCATAAATAACAAACGGTACAGTATCTTAATTTTGAAAATTTTTTAATTTTTAAATTTCATTTTCCTTTGTTGAAAATATCATGTGAACTTTATTAATTTTAAAACAATCTTTTTTATGACGTTCAAAAGATTCTCTAATTTTAAAATGATTTAAGTACCGATCAGAAAAGAAATGTTGGTTGTTTGATTTTGTTATACTACTTCTGACTAAATATGATAAATTATAAATTAAAGCAAAATGATAAATTGGTTTATAATCGTCATGATCATCACTTTTCATATTTAAATTTATATTACTTTGTTTCATGAAAAGATGAATATTTTTTATATCATAACTTATAGACTTACTTGAGTACACCGGAATTATTACACATTCATCTAGATTCTAAACCGTATACATTAATAGATAAATTGTTCATTTTTTTCAAATTTGGCAATATGATTGCGAAATCGTTCACGAAGCACTTATGACACTCAAGGCTCAGAATGTTGAGTTCAATGAAGCTGACTCTCATCTTCTAACCCATCTCATTATGGAGAAGTTGGATCGATCAATTAGAGAGGCCTGGGAGCTGTCTCTCGGCTCTTCAGTAAATTACCCGACGCTCAAGTCGCTAAATGAATTCTTGCTGGAGCGTGCACGTGCCCAAGAAAATTATGAGGGCACCACGCCAAGTTCAGCCAACTTGAAGGGATCATCGCAATCGTCACAAAAATCTTCAAAGTTCAAGCAGAACGCTTACGCTCATGTCGCGACAAGCGACAGCAGTCAATGCGCCCGATCTTCACAATCAACTCCAGAGGCTTCACTTCCCAAGAAAACGATGCCAAGGCCTCAATATCCGTGTGATATTTGTGGTGGTGAACACTATGTAGTACGATGTGAATAATTCGTCGCACTTACTAACAAGGATCGTGCTCAAGCCATCTTACGATACAGAATATGTCCGAACTATCTCGGACATCACTGAGTTGAAGCCTCCAAATCAACCAGTCGCTGCAAAATCTGCCAGAAGAATCATCACACTATGATTCATCCTGGCACATTTGAAACAACTAGCCATAGCTCTTCCGCGATCAAGACACAATGAGATCATCAGCTTCCGCATGATCGTGCAACAAGCAATAACCAAGGTTCATCAGCATTCCACCACCAGCATTCCAGTTATCAAGATGCGCAATCGAGAAATCAGCCTGGTCGCGTTCAAGATGAATATTCTGCCACGTTACTCTCGACTTGCCAAGTCTACATCGTGACAAAGCTAAGTACCATTCCGATTCGTTCTTTAATAGACACTGGTTCTGAGATAACCTTTATTTCAGATTCTTTAGTCCAAACGCTTAATCTCTTACGCACTCAGCCACATTTAAACGTACTGGAGATCGGATCCGCGAAGGCTGGCCGCACCAAAGGTTGTGTGAACATCACTCTACGTTCATTACATTCCGCCAACGAAATCAACATCAGAACACATATCCTGGGTGGAATGTCCACTCACTTACCAGCCAGTTCGATACCAAGTGCTGACCTGGCAGCATTCAGCGACCTCAAACTAGCCGATCCAGGCTTCTGTTCACCAGGCCCGATTGACATCATCATCGGGTCCGATTACTACGGTCAAATTATCATCAACGAGATTATTCGAGGAAAAAATCCTGGGATTTTCGCTCAAAACACTATCTTCGGATGGGTCATTATGGGTCCAGTCCGTATTCGAGCTCGTTACGCCCCCAGGACATTCCATGCTATCTCTAGTCATCAAAATCAAAACCTCCAGGACCTTTTGACTCGGTTCTGGGTCCAAGAAGAAATCACCAGCATTCCCAAAAGTTTATTTTCGCCGGAAGAAGAGGCCTGCGAGACCCATTTTGAATCAACACACACTCGAGACAGTATTGGCAGATATATCGTCAGGTTACCGCTATTAAAGAGTCCAAATCAACTTGGAGATTCCTTCAAGCCAGTAATCCGATGCCTACATCATCATATGGGTCGGCTGAACAGGGACTCCTGGCTCAAAGCACTCTACACAGAATTCATGGCGGATTACATCAATTTAAACCACATGGTACCCGCAACTTCATCTTCAGATCGTACTCAATACTTCCTGCCACATCATGGGGTGCTGAAGGAAGTCAATAATCAATATAAATTGGAAAGTCTTCTCAGTTCATTAGGGAGGTCATTGTTGCGTGATGAGGAAAGAATACAAGATAACGCAAAAAAAATATCTGAAATTGCTGAAAATGGTTGATAAAAAAGAATTTGTTGCTAGAGAGCTTCACTGATTAGCTCGAAAAAATTATCCCCGTCGTCATGTTGACATACGAGGGATTGATGAAACATGGCAAGCAGATTTGATTGAGATGATTCCATATTCTAAATTTAATAATGGGTATAAATATTTGTTGACAATAATAGATATTTTCTCAAAGTATGCTTGGGTTGTTCCCATTTAAAGTAAAAGTGCTGATGATGTTAAAAATGCAATGAAAAGTGTTCTTCAACAAGGCCGCAAACCACAAAATCTACATGTTGATAATGGGAAAGAGTTTTATAATAAAGAATTCAAAAACCTTATGAAACAATACAAAATCAACATGTACTCAACATTCAGCATTTTGAAAGCTTCAATATGTGAGCAATTCAATAGGACACTCAAAAATAAAATGTAGCGGCAACTTACAGCGCAAGGTTCTCATAAATGGGTTGACATGCTTCCTGATTTGGTAAGTACGTATAATAACACCAAGCATCGAACAATTAAAATGCAACCAGTCTATGTAACTGCTAGTAAAGAAAAAAAACTGCTGCAAATGATATATGAACCTCTTAAAAAGAAACCTCTCATGCTGAAAACTAAATTTAAAGTTAGAGATAAAGTTCGTATCAGTAAATACAAACATATATTTGAGAAGGGATACACACCAAACTGGACAACAGAAATTTTCACTATCAAGACTTTGCAAAATACAAATCCTACAACTTGTTAATTAATTGACTACCAGAATCAACCGATTCAGGGAGACTTTTATACCGAAGAACTTAGCAAAGTAAAATATTCAGATGTTTATTTAATAGAGAAAGTTTTAAAAAATCGTGGAACTAAGGTCTATGTTAAGTGGTCGGGTTTTGATTATTCACATAATAGTTGGATTAATAAATCTGATATGTAAAATTATGGATGAATAAATAAATAAAAATTATTCTTACAAGTTTTTCATTTTATTGATCATCCTTAATCTAATTACATTTTTAACTTATGAATACATAAATTAAGTTTTAAATTATGTCGAGCTTTTTTATTAGACTCCTTATACCCCCAGGGTAGAGTATCAGTTGAATTATTAATTAATTTCCGCTTACTATCCTGCCAACTTAAAGCTAATTTCTCTTGCTTAATTGTACTCACTTCATGTTTGCTACTTTTAATGATATTGTAACAGGGTAAAATGACCCTAAATCGATAAGTCATCAGACATCGATAATTGTTCGACATAGCACTGGCGCGCCTCGATCTTCGGGGCCTGCCGTGTAGTAATTAAGTGGGGGTGAAATGGGTAAGTATGCGAACACCGGCGTGTGAGAATCAGAAGAGGTTAAACAACCAGCCACACCGGTCAACGAAATTGAAACCCAGGTAATTATTTGTTCGCGCGTTCATTTTGGAACGCTGCGATAAAAAAAATTTATTAAGATTGTTCGTTCAATCTTTATAGACATCAACTAATTTTTTACCGTTACAGAAATTTGTCAATTAAATTGGAGCCGGATCCCCGGAGTAAAATTTCGGATACCAAGCAACCTCGAGCATAATTGTCCAGGAAAAATTCGTAGGATTTTTTTTCATCGAGCAAGTAATAACTAAGGTACCAAATTTTATTCCGCGGGCGCAAAGTGGACCGCGGTTTGCACTCGGTACACTTCACCTCTTCTCAATTTATATTTTTCTTATATATGTAAAATTTATTAATTAATCAAAATTGAACATTTGCTAGTTTGGATTGAGTGATTTTCATGGGGGTTTATACCCGAGAGTCACTCAATCGACCTTGCGGGAAAAATTTAACAACTAAAAAATTAATCAATTAAAATAATTAACATCTAAAAATTTCGCTTAATTTATTATTATAATTTTTATAATAATAAACGCGAGGAAAGTGATTAAATTTTGTCGTTTAAAAAAATCGACAAACGTTTTACTCGTGGAATTTTGATCGAGCGTCAGTACAATTTGTGTTGCAGTAAATTCCAATACCCAAGGTCACAGACAACCGAGCTAGCGAATGTTCCAGCAAGAATTCGAATATTTCTACTTTTGTCAATTTTAACAAATTATAAAATTATCTTAAATTTTTATTGAAAATTATATTTGGAACTACTTATTAAATTTATTTTATATTATAAAATTATATTGATATTTTTATTGAAAATTAAATTCGGAGTTAAGTATAGAATTATTTGATATTGTAAATTAATTTTTACGTGACAATTAATTTGATTGGGGATTAACTCCGTGAATTAATTAAACTAAAAATTGTCGAAATATCAGAATTATCACCATGGACATTAAGTCCAAGAAATTAATAATTCTTTAGTAGAAAAATTATTACAAGAAAAGTTGGTTGTAATTAATTAATCTAATCGTCAGTTATTGTATTAATTTTGAATTTGATTGAAAAGAATTATATCGTAATTATTTTAATCGTTAAAATTAATTGACTAACTATTGTTGTATTATTAAGGACATGACTACGAGTCACTTAGGAATTTTAAGCTAATGAATATTTTAATACCGAACCAAAATTTTATAATCAGAATTTGAAATTCATTGTCAGTCAGATTAGTTGAATTAAATTATTAATCGTAAATTTATTGTTTAATTAAGGCTAATGATTGAATAATTTAATTAAGCAATTTTTACTCAATTAATCAAAATCAATCTTTAAATAAAATTTATAAAATAAAATCATTCAAGTCTGTGGGTTATGTGTGTGAAGATTAGTGTGTAGATAGTGTTGTTGGTCCTGGTTAGCCGTTAGTTAGGCTAGACGATCTCCGTCAAACTGTTGTCTTTGTGCGGAGTAACTAAATAGTTCTGGTAAGCCGTTAGTTAGGCTTATATTTATTGGTTGTTCTGGTTAGCCGTTAGTTAGGCTAGACGGTCTCTGTCGCACTGCAGTCTTTGCGCAGAGAGACTCGTTGTTCCTGGTTAGCCGTTAGTTACGATATAGTTTATAAGTTTTAATTAATTATAGTGTGAGTGTGTGAGTGAAATTTGAATAATCTTTAATAAGTACTTTTGTTAAAATTGTTATTGTTAATAAATTGATCAATCTTGTTAATGAACCATTTATTATTCAGCAGCAACTTTCCTCCACTCTCTCTACCCTAAGGTAAAGATTTCTCAGCTCTGGACCGGTTCCAGGAACCGTGATTAAAAACCCTGGTGGCGCCCTGATAATTATATTGTTTTGTTAATTTTGTGAGTTTAATTTTTCATTTGATTAGGAACCAACCTGAACAGGTAAAACTGTTACAATATATTGATGTCGTCTTATAATAATATGATTCATTAGACACTCTTTATAGTCATCAAACACAATTTTTCGTACAACTGAGCCTTTAACACCATTTGCTCTCTTCTTAATTTTATCTGCAGGCTTAGAATCATCAAGAACTTTATAAGCATTGAGCTTTGCTCTTAAACCAACAAACTCAGTAATGATTTTACTATTGTTCTCATCTTTCATGAGACCTAATACTTTTCTATTTTTTGATGGAATATCATAAATATTATCGGGGGGATAGTCTGAAGTATTAAATCTATTTATGTCCTGCTTGATATGTTCATATATATTAGGTACATTAAATTGATATATCAAACTATCAGTATCCGTATATAATAATTTAGATTTATTTTCACTAAATTTATTTCTAATATAGTTATAATGAAAATCATAAATACATGTTTTAGATAAGTCTAAAAAGCTAAAACCAAGATATATCGGTTTATTAAAATATACACCCGGGAAAAAATGATCAGGACTGATCAGACCTGTTCATATCTGATCAGGCCTGGAATTAGACCTGATCAGGCCTGTTCATGTATGATCAGGCCTGAAATTATACCTGATCAGACCTGTTCATGTCTGCTCATGCCTGTTCATGTCTGAAGCGTTAAATACGCTCAGGCCTGATCAGACCTGTCCATGCCTGTTCATGCCTATTCATGCCTGCTCATGCCTGTTCATGTCTGAAGAGTTAAATACGCTCAGGCCTGATCAGACCTGTCCATGCCTGTTCATGCCTATTCATGCCTGCTCATGCCTGTTCATGTCTGAAGAGTTAAATACGCTCAGGCCTGATCAGACCTGTCCATGCCTGTTCATGCCTATTCATGCCTGCTCATGCCTGTTCATGTCTGAAGCGTTAAATACGCTCAGGCCTGATCAGACCTGTCCATGCCTGTTCATGCCTGTTCATG
>JZSA01003509.1:0-13695 GCA_000956155.1 Cotesia vestalis | reverse complement strand
TTGGCTGGAGCATTGGCTCGCTCACCCGCCATCTCGATAACTCCGCGCCTGCGCCGCTCACTCAGCTCCGTGGACTGACCAGTCCGTCGTTTAACCCTCGGGTCAGCTTTCCGTCGTCGGTGATTCTCTTGGGGTTGTCCCACGTCGATGCTGCTCGTCCATGATCCTCTTCTCGGGTAAAATGGTCGTCGTTTCACGTACCGATACCAGACTTCCTATCTTACAACTACTTATTATATAACTTAGAATAAGGACTCGCAATTTGAATTTCTTTCGCGCGCAATCGAGCTCCGATCGATTTTTCCCACGCGAGGGCGACTCGGTCGCGGCGAGTCCAACCAATGACATGACGAATTACTAGAAACTGTTTTATCCAAAATAAAATTAAATTCAAAACATAATAATAATAATAAAAAATAATAAACAACTTATTAACAAGTGGCGCTAAAAGCGGCCTGTTACAATGTATAAACTAGAAACATGTTGATAAATATTATAAATATGAAAACAGTGATCAGAGGTGACGAGCGGACCAACATGCGCAACTAATATCGAGGTTCAATTTCTATTTTGTCGGTAGCTTTTTTTTCGAGACTTAATGAGCGGTTAAGCAGACAGCTTCATACTGTTAATTTTGTGTCACAGATGCGCGCGCATCTTGAAATTTCACTCTCATTATTTTTTCATAACGCGCCTAAAGAAGTATAACTTCAAATAAAAATGGTTCGGATCCACCGTAGTAAATGTGTGAGTGCGAAAGAAATGTTAATTAGCCGAAAAAAAAAAATAGAAAAAGTAGAAAGAACCGTCTAAAAATAATGCATAATAGTACTATTGGTAAAATATATATCATTAACAATCGTGCAAATTATTCAAAGAATACTTGTCTTCAGTGTATAAATAGTATTAAAAAAGTTTATGTTTCTAAATGGGAGTTCTCAGCTGAGTCTGAAGATAGTATGAGTTACTTTGAACATAAGATTCAAATACCAAGAGTGTGTGTACCAGAAAATCTTACTGAAGGAAAAAACAGCTGAGAAATCAAGTATCATCCACCATCACTGAGAAGTTTAGCATGTGTTACGATCCTTTCGAATCCTGAAAAGTTATCCAGCAGCATTGATTTAGGGTACCTTGGTAGTACAATGGCATTTAGTTCTATTACTAAAGTATTGGCTATGTCGCGTAAATTTGATTTATCATTTGTCACCGTACGCACATTATATGAGGTTTTATTATGGCAAATACCTTGGGATTTGAAAAACTATGATTATTTTCATTTTGACCCTGCCACACTTTATGACCGGGGTAGTGTGATAAGCGCTATACAATAAAATCTTGGAGAGTGGTCGTAAAAGATCTTGATTGTAGTGGACCTGCAGAAAAAGTTGTTAGATAGCCCTTTACACCCTTACTAGAAAAAACTAGTTTTCAGAGTTAGCTGGAAATATGAGATTAGAGCTCAAAAATAGTGGTAAAAAAGGAGTAAAAATATCATGAGCATCCTAGAAGTGGAAAAGGTCCTCAGTTGTAATTTTCTAGTTGTGAAGTGAAGAGACAAAGTGTTAATGAAAAAATAAAATGAATAGCTGTTGGTGTGGATTCAGTGAATGTGGTATGGAAAAAGCCGTCCGGGAACTGGAAGAGAAAAAGCCAAAGCTTTCTGAGCCGTTTGAGAAACAGGTAGCAAATGCAACAAATAAATTTATTCACGACATGCGGATGAATTTTTCATCCGAACTCAACATCAATGACGGCGATATTCGTGCTGAATACACGCATCAAGGTACATGATAAGCAACTTTAAATAATAATAATTATTTATTATATTAAAAAAAAATTAATTTCATTTTTGTTTTAATTACTTTTACAGGAAAAAGTGGGCTCGCTGCTTTCAAGGAGGAAGGAGTGCAAAAGAAGTTCTTCGATATGGTGAAGAACTTATTCTTCCATAAAAAAAAAGATGAAAATTCTCAAACAGATTTTTTTGATGAGGAAGATGATTCGATGGTTATCATCTCTACCCCTGCACAAAGTATTTTATTTTCAACCCATTATTATAATGTTATGAATTTATTTTGAATATCTAATTAAATATGATTAATTTCATTTCAGAAATTGGAAGTGACCACGAAGAAGAAGAAGAAGAAGGAGAATGCTGTGAATCCACCTACGACGAGGAGGAGGATTCGGAATCGTTAATTAATTTAGAGGACCTTACTCCATCCCAAAATTCTCTCATAACAGCTGTTTTGAGAGGATGCGAAGAGGAAGAAACATAAATTGGTATGACTGAGGCGGAGATTCCACTTATTGATTTGAATACAGATAAGGAGGATAAACACCTCATCGAACTAAAATCAGCTCTCTCGCAGGAAATAGATGATGACATAGGAGCGTTTTTTGCAAAAATGAACCTCAAAAAGAGGAAAAAAATAGCTGTACTAGATAATAAACTAGTAAATAATAAGTTTGTAATATTTGGGAAAAAAACCCAAAATTCAATAATAATAATAGCGGTAATAATTATAACAATAATAATAATAATAATAATAATAATAATAATAATAATAATAATAATAATAATAATAATAATAATAATAATAATAATAATAATAACAAGGTGATTCCTTGAGCCCTCTGCTATTTTGCATTTCACTGCTGCCTATATCTGTTGCCCTCCGTAAAACTCGTGGGTACTCTGTGGGGCCTCCGGGTGATCGAAAATATTCGATTACCCATCTGCTTTACATGGATGATCTAAAGCTGTATAGTGCTGATGAAGATCATCTACAGGCGGCCCTTAACATCGTAGCAGAGTACACACGAGATGTCGGAATGTCTTTTGGGTTGGACAAGTGTGCGGTCGTACATCTGGCGAGGGGTAAGTGCTCTGATACGGGTGATGATGTCGAGTTAGTAGATGGGAGCGTCTTCAGACAATTAGACACCGAGAAGTTGTATAGATATTTAGGAACGGAAGAGCACCGCATGCATGCGGTCTCTGAAGTCCGAGCAACTCTCCAGAGCGAGTATACTAAGAGACTCCGGAAAATTTGGTACTCCGAACTTTCCAGCAAAAATAAAGTCTCTGCTACTAACATGCTCGCTGTCCCAGTCTTACTATACTCTTTCGGTGTCCTGAAATGGGCCCGAAAGGATTTACGAGATCTCGACATCAAAACCCGTAAGATTATCAATATGAATCGGAGCATGCGCCCCAATTCATCAGTCGCCAGATTATACCTCTCCTGGTCCATCAGTGGGAGACGTTTGCAGAGCTTGGAGCGGCTTCACGATCGTTTGGTCCTGGGTTTAACATTCGAAGTTGTCAATTTTACTGCAGACGAGGATGACTATCTTATGCAAATTGTACATAAACATCAGAATGCGCATAAGGGGTCATTCTTGTATAAGGCAGCAATATATGCGGCAAGAACCCTTAGTCTTAGAGAAATAAACGCTCTCATGGAACTCCGAAAGGAGGAATTTAAGAGCGTCATCAGGAACGCCGAGGAAAAATTACTCCTTGGCGAACTGATGGACAAGTCCATGCACAGCGTGTTCTTTAAACGTGCGTGATCATGGCTTGTCCACCCAGCTGACGTTTTCCTTCTTAAAGTCAGCTGGCCTGATGTCCGAGACTGAAGGGTTTATATTTGCCTGCCAAGATGGTGTCATTAACACTCTAGAGTACCGTAGCAAGGTGCTCCAGGTGCAGCTTCCGGACACGTCCTGTAGGAGGTGTAAACAACATCCGGAGACGCTTATGCACCTTTTGTCAGCATGTCCTGTGCTGGCGAGAGGTGCATATATCCAGCGTCACAATGCTGCCCTGAGAGTACTGTACTACTATCTTCGCCATTGCTACGGTATTGACGTGACACCAGTACTGCCTTATCTGCCAGGAGATATTCCCCAAGTTGTTGAAAATGACAGTTGCAAAATGTATTGGAACATGCCATTTGCAACAACCCGACGGATAGATCACAACAAACCTGATATTGTGCTCTTCGACAAGGACACTCGTGACATTTATGTCATTGAGTTTTCGGCCCCGGATGAATACAACATCTCAGCCAAAGAAGAGCACAAAAGACAAATATATCAGGATCTCCTGTTTGAAATTGGCAAACTTCACCCAGGTTACCGTGTCAAGCTTGTCGTCCTGATTGTTGGCGTCCTTGGAGGGATGAAACAGTCTTTTGTATCCTCACTTGCCAAAGTTCCAGCTTGCTCATCAAAAGCTGAGTTCTTAGCGGTCAGGATGCAAAAGGCTGTAATACTAGGCTCTCTCCGTCTACTTAGGGAAATGACTTTGGCCTGCTGTGATCACTAACCGCCTTGTTGTGCGGAGTGAACCAGCAGTAACGGATGGAGCTCAGGCTAGGCCCTCGGAGAGTCGGACTCCGGAGAAAACCCCCCTGAGCATTTAATAACAAAATAACATAATAATAATAATAATAATAATAATAATAATAATAATCGGTGCTTGCTACGTGGCCTCCAAGCGGCGCATCGCGGGAAACGCAGACCATAACATCAGGTCTGTAGGCGAACGACGTAGCCGATGCAGTGGGCCAACTACCCACTGCATTGACATACTGAGTTACTACAAGGAATAATCTCAGAAGTGCTCCCCACAACCGGTCCTTTTCGGATGAGGACCATTTATCAGGTGGGAGGAGCACGCCGGACCCGATGAATGATGACGACCCTGGCGCTTTAAGGACTAACTTTAAGTGGACGGAGGAACTACGAGTCGACCTCTTGGTGTGCTACCAGCGTAGCGAGCCGGGGGTGAGCGGTTATATGGCCCGGATGCACACTCTTTGGAGTGATATGCATCCGGAGCTTGCGCATTTTACGCACAAACACCTGCGTAACTATGCCGCTCATCTTCGGCGCAATAGAAGATCGCTTGTGCCGGATAGAAGGCAGTCTAATAGACTTTCCTTTCCGGCGCAATTGCACCAAGAGCGACGCCATTCCTCCATGGACGACAACAATCCCTTTGCAGGACGTCAAGTAAGTATATCTAAAAAGATAACTTGCTCAAAACAACAGCTTGACGCGGTAAATGAAGATCTCCGTGCAAATATTCTAGAGGATTCCACCCTGCTCACTGTGAACTAGGTTGTGTATGGTGCAGCAGTTTCGGCTTTTCCGAGAGAGGGACATTGTCTCTCGATCGAGGCAAGGTTGAGACAGCGCATCTCACAACTTGGTTTTAAAATTGACAGATCCCGGAAACAGGTCTCCCGCATTCAGTGTGTGATTGAGTTTGAAACAACTCAAAGAGCATACACGCCCCGAATTCGGCGCATTGCTGCTGAACTTCGGTGGCGTCATCACACACTGAACAAGAGTACTCTTTTTGTCATCAAGGAAGAGTCTCTTAATAAATTGCGGGCTCTAGTGACTGCCAAAAAGTCACTAGAGAAAAGGCTGAAGCGGTTGGTCGATAACTCGTTGTTTCGATCCAGCCCTTCACGCTTTCTGACACCAAAGACCAATGTTACCGGGAATTATCCAACACCTGAGCGGGTGGAAGCTTTTTGGACTGATTTGTATGGAGATCAACCAAACGTGAACGCCAATACTCCAGCTCTGCACGACTTTAAAGCATTCTGTCGGGAACACCGTCGACAGAATGCTGATGAAGAGAGCCCTGCAGTGAGTGTGGATGAAGTTCGTTCAGCTCTAAATGGCAGCAAAAATTGGGCTGCCCCGGGGCCAGATGGCATTAATGTCTTCTGGTGGAAGAAATTAACTTCTACCCACCTTCATCTGGCCCGTATATTTACATTGTACATTAGAGCTCACGAATCGATTCCAGACTGGCTCGTGGAAGGGCGAACCGTACTCATACCTAAAAAAGGTGACTTGTCAGACCCAAAGAATTACAGGCCTATCACCTGCTTGAATGCGGTTTATAAAATTTTTACAAAAATTTTAAACAACCGTATCTTGCAGGAGATAGAACCTGTATGGCAACAGATATATGAACAGCGTGGCAGCAAAAAAGGCCTGTCAGGTTGCAAAGAGAACCTGATAGTGGATCGATGTGTCTTACAAGATGCGATCTACTATCAACGCAACCTGTCAATGGCCTGGATTGACTACCGCAAGGCATTTGACTCAACTCCACATGAGTTGATTTTATATCTACTCAAATGCCTGGGGGTCAATCCTGAAATAGTGGAATGCATTCGGCGTACAATGCAACTCTGGCAAACGCGTTTTCACATTGGAAGCCGGAAAATTTGGTCCTCCGAACTTTCCGGCAAAAATAAAGTCTCTGCCACTAACATGCTCGCTGTCCCAGTCTTACTGTACTCTTTCGGTGTCCTGAAATGGGCCCGAAAAGATTTACGAGATCTTGACATCAAACCCCGTAAGATTATCAATATGAATCGGAGCATGCACCCCAACTCATCAGTCGCCAGATTATACCTCCCCCGGTCCATCGGTGGTAGAGGTTTGCAGAGTTTGGAGCGGCTTCACGACCGTTTGGTCCTGGGTTTAACACACGAAGTTGTCAATTTCACTGCTGCCTATATCTGTTGCCCTCCGTAAAAGTCGTGGGTACTCTGTGGGGCCTCCGGGTGATCGAAAATATTCGATTACCCATCTGCTTTACATGGATGATCTGAAGCTGTATAGTGCTGATGAAGATCATCTACAGGCGGCCCTTAACATGGTAGCAGAGTACACTCGAGATGTCGGAATGTCTTTTGGGTTAGACAAATGTGCGGTCGTACATCTGGCGGGGGGTAAGTGCTCTGATACGGGTGATGATGTCGAGTTAGTAGATTGGAGCGTCTTACGACAATTAGACGCCGGAGAGTTGTATAGATGTCTAGGAATGGAAGAGCACTGCATGCATGCGGTCTCTGAAGTCCGAGCAACTCTCCAGAGCGAGTATGTTAGGAGACTCCGGAAAATTTGGTCATCTGAACTTTCCGGCAAAAATAAAGTCTCTGCTACTAACATGCTCGCTGTCCCAGTCTTACTGTACTCCTTTGGTGTCCTGAAATGGGCCCGGAAGGATTTACGAGATCTCGATATCAAAACCCGTAAGATTATCAATATGAATCGGAGCATGCACCCCAATTCATCAGTCGCCAGATTATACCTCCCCCGGTCCATCGGTGGTAGAGGTTTGCAGAGTTTGGAGCGGCTTCACGACCGTTTGGTCCTGGGTTTAACACACGAAGTTGTCAATTTCACTGCAGACGAGGATGACTTTCTTATGCAAATTGTTCATAAACATGAAAATGCGCATAGGGGGTCATTTTTGTATAAGGCAGCAATCTATGCGGCAAGAACCCTTGGTCTTGGAGGAATAAACGCTCTTATGGAACTCCGAAAGTAGGAATTTAAGAGCGTCATCAGGAACGCTGAGGAAAAACTACTCCTTGGCGAATTGATGGACAAGTCCATGCACAGCGTGTTTTTTAAACACGTGCGTGATCATGGCTTGTCCACCCAGCTGACGTTTTCCTTCTTAAAGTCAGCTGGCCTGATGTCCGAGACTGAAGGGTTTATATTTGCCTGCCAAGATGGTGTCATTAACACTCTTGAGTACCGTAGTAAGGTGCTCCAGGTGCAGCTTCCGGACACTTCCTGTAGGAGGTGTAAACAACATCCGGAGACGCTTGTGCACCTTTTGTCGGCATGTCCTGTGCTGGCGAGAGGTGCATACATCCAGCGTCACAATGCTGCGCTGAGAGTACTGTACTATTATCTTCGTCATTGCTACGGTATTGACGTGACACCAGTGCTGCCTTATCTGCCAGGAGATATTCCCCAGGTTGTTGAGAATGACAGTTGCAAAATATATTGGAACATGCCATTTCCAACAACCCGGGGGATAGATCACAACAAACCTGATATTGTGCTCTTCGACAAGGCCACTCGTGACATTTATGTCATTGAGTTTTCGGCCCCGGCTGAATATAACATCTCAGCCAAAGAAGAGCACAAAAGAGAAATATATCAGGATCTCCTGTTTGAAATTGGCAAACTTTACCCAGGTTATCGCGTTAAGCTTGTCGTCCTGATTGTTGGCGTCCTTGGAGGGATGAAACAGTCTTTTGTATCCTCACTTGCCAAAGTTCCAGCTTGCTTATCAAAAGCTGAGTTCTTGGCAGTCAGGATGCAGAAGGCAGTTATACTCGGTTCTCTCCGTCTCTTAAGGGAAATGACTTTGGCCTGCTGTGATCACTAACCGCCTTGTTGTGCGGAGTGATCCAGCAGTAACGGATTGAGCTCAGGCTGGGCTCTCGGAGAGTCGGACTCCGGGGAAAACCCCCCTGAGCATTTAATAACAAAATATTAATAATAATAATAATAATAATAATAATAATAATATGCTAATTATCATAATTGTAGGAGGGTTAAAGTAGATTTTACCTTTTGCAATAAGCAAAATAAGATCTAAAGGGCGTGTCCAGGTAAAAATTGGCTATATATACCGGCCTTCGATCTTCACAAAATCATAACTTGTCTCAAATCTTTTGTATACCTGTCACAAAAGATATTTTTGTTAAAGTGTTTTGACGTTCAGTGCGTGTCACAAGCTAAAAGTTTTCTATTTTTCCTACTGCAATAATAATTTTACTAGAAAAAAAAATGATCTTTGATGTAAGTATTGATGAAAATTTTTTACATATATTCATATACCTATATCTTCATTTATGATCTTTATCTACTAGTCAAATCTCTTATTTCTATTATTACTCTTCAATTTGATATACTGTACTTAGTATTATAAACTCATTACTTTTTTTATCTTCCTAATATAATTTTTTATCATAATGTATTTTTACATTACCATTTGGTATTGGTTATGGTACAATTAAATTAAGATATCATCATTGATTTGCTATCAGAAGTAATCTGAATTACTTTTTTTATTAAATAGTGTCTTTATTTTATACTGTTATTTATTCAATAGTAATAACTAATTCTTTATTTTTTTTTATTTTGCAGATCTCCAAGATCTGCTCGTCTTTGAAATACCTTCCACATCTGACACACCCTACTCTTCTCCACTATCTAACATTCCAACCCCACCACCGTCTTCATTAGAAGTGTCTTCCCCTACACCAACACCATCTCCCCTTGCACCACCTCCATCTTCCCCTACACCACCTCCATCTTCCCCTACACCACCTCCTCCATCTTTCCGGCACCACCACCTCCAGATAATGAATCTCTGTTTCCGACTCCTACAACATCTCAGAATGTACTTCCTCCAGCACCAATAGATTTACCCCAATATATTCTTGATGGTGAAGAACGAGAATGTGAATCACCACTGATGATTGATGACGAAGATATGATTTGGCTTGAGGAAAACAACAGTGAGGGGTTGTTCGATCTTGAGCCTGTTGATAATCAAGATCATCAGCAACAACGACGACGACGACGACGACGACGACGACGACAACAACAACAACAACAACAACAGTCGGTCAGCTTTGTTTTTGGCAAAAAAGGTGGTAATACGCTTATAGCATTGATTTTCGATAGATCTATTATACTGAATAGAATAGAAGAATAATTAATATAATCATTAATAAATAAAATTAAAGTTTGGTTATAAGATTGAATAAAAAATATAACTTGTGGTTTCAAAAGTAAATTCAAGCTGAACACTATTTAGCAACTAGTTAAAAAATAACTTTTGAGGGTTTGATCGTTCTTTCTAACTGTGATTCAGCACTCAAAAGCATCGAGATTCATGCGCATAACCCCTCTACTTTTTTCTTCTTCTAACTCCCACCCCATATAGAATTACTCAGGACATTCGAGGAATCGATAGTGTTCAAGAAAATTCGAGAAAAATTCGAGAAAATTCGAGAACATTCGAGAACTGCCAAGAAAATTCAAGATTTTTCAAACATATTTAAAATTATTTAAACTTTTTCGAACAAATTCAAACAATTACATAATATTTTATTCTAATTAAAGATTGTTACTAAATCATTGCTCATATGTGCGCTTATTCAAATCAATAATAACGAATTCCAGTTATCGACCACTACCTCGATAATGACCAGTCGGTAAAAAATATGTCGGAAAGTTACCATCCAAAAACCCATCGTCGTTAAAGAAGAAACTACAAGATACCATCTGAGTTATTACTCTGAGTTGGTAATGCAGATCACTCTTTAACGATGTGATCCGAAACCCCCCTTACTTAACCACTCTGTTCACCTACATAAGCAGTGACAAGAGCCCTTTAATGACCCCCGGTGGACGTTTAGTATCACATTCGCCAGTATATTTTTGTCCTCCTGGAGCCTCAACGATGTGTAAATTATACTGAATAGAATAGAAGAATAATTAATATAATCATTAATAAATAAAATTAAAGTTTGGTTATAAGATTGAATAAAAAATATAACTTGTGGTTTCAAAAGTAAATTCAAGCTGAACACTATTTAGCAACTAGTTAAAAAATAACTTTTGAGGGTTTGATCGTTCTTTCTAACTGTGATTCAGCACTCAAAAGCATCGAGATTCATGCGCATAACCCCTCTACTTTTTTCTTCTTCTAACTCCCACCCCATATAGAATTACTCAGGACATTCGAGGAATCGATAGTGTTCAAGAAAATTCGAGAAAAATTCGAGAAAATTCGAGAACATTCGAGAACTGCCAAGAAAATTCAAGATTTTTCAAACATATTTAAAATTATTTAAACTTTTTCGAACAAATTCAAACAATTACATAATATTTTATTCTAATTAAAGATTGTTACTAAATCATTGCTCATATGTGCGCTTATTCAAATCAATAATAACGAATTCCAGTTATCGACCACTACCTCGATAATGACCAGTCGGTAAAAAATATGTCGGAAAGTTACCATCCAAAAACCCATCGTCGTTAAAGAAGAAACTACAAGATACCATCTGAGTTATTACTCTGAGTTGGTAATGCAGATCACTCTTTAACGATGTGATCCGAAACCCCCCTTACTTAACCACTCTGTTCACCTACATAAGCAGTGACAAGAGCCCTTTAATGACCCCCGGTGGACGTTTAGTATCACATTCGCCAGTATATTTTTGTCCTCCTGGAGCCTCAACGATGTGTAACTTAATTTGAAACGTATTTATGACACTAAAACCGTCCGCACTTTTGACACACTGAATCCACTAAGTCCCACAAATCATTAAACTCGTAAGTTGCGATTGGTCTCATAGATTGATAAATATTATCACTACGGATACCATTGAAACGAAAACTCATACAAAAAAGCTCATTACCATTTCTTCCAGTTTGCTTTATCATATCAAAAAGTTCACGGAATGCTTTTATTGTCCAAGTAACTTCATTATATCCTTCACTAATATCATTGATACGGAAGTTCATAAAATGTGTGTTCACTCTAAATCTATTAATATACTCCACCCCTTCCGAAATTAATGCTAGAGCCTGGTCATTGTTTTGAACTCCTTTGTTGTTTTGAGCTTCGATTGTGATGTGTTCCTGAGCATTAACCTCATTGCGCTGACCACCATCTTCAACGACCTCTTGAACGTTGTCAATTTCCGCATCTTGGTAAGCAGTCTGTTGGGCGAGAGCTTCGTTTGCACCACCCCCTACCTGATTAGCACCTATATTTTTAAAAAATCAAAAAAAAAATTTAATTTAATAACATAAATAATAAAAATTGTAAATCTTCAAGCAAATAAAAAAAAAAAACCTTTTGAACGTTGTCAATTTCCGCATCTCGGTAAGCAACCTGTTCGACGAGACCTTCGTTTGCACCAACCCCTACCTGATTAGGGCCTATATTCTTAAAAAACCAAAAAAAAAATTTAATTTAAAACATAAATAATAATTGTAAATCCTCAAAAAAATAACAAAAAAAAGTAAACTTACCTTTATCATTTTCTTCCTCATTGAGAGGACCAAGGTGCTCCAGTAAATATTGATTATCGATATTCACTATTTCATCACCGTTAATATAAAAAAATTCGTATAATATTTCTTCGAGGGAATCGTTTACTTCTGGCATAATAACCGGAGCTATTGCGTGTTTAAAAAGTTGCATGATTTTTTGAAAAGAAAAAAATAATATCCTCGATGTTGTACAGTACGTAAAAAAAATGATGGAACTGAAAACTTCTTATCTTAGAAATCCTGTTTTAAAAACTGAAACGGTAGAGACTCTCTTGAAAAAGTCTATTCGTTCTCCTTAGTCACCCCTTAATTTATTTAGGGCGCCACTGGATTTTTGGACACAGTATCCAGAAACTGGACCAGAGCATGGAGTAGGTTCTACAGGGTCGTGAGAGATTGCTCGGAAGGAAACAGAAATTATCAAAGAAATTCATTTTAGAGATTTTATTTAACCAACCCCATGACAAAATATTCCCCTTACAATTTTTTAACACTTAATACTAAGTCTTATTCCCGTTGGACGACGGTTTCCTATCATAATTCCTAGTCCCGACGATACCCTCTTATGGAGCGACCATACCGCGGTTTCTAATTACTTTCCTTATTTTCCAATTTTCCATTATTTTCCATATTTTAATGGTTTCACAATTTCAGAATTTTCATAGTTTTCCACACACACCCACAATATAATTATTAACATTCAAACCCACTAATTAAAATTTCCATACTTTGTTAATTATTTTCAAGACTATCATTTGCTTTTATTTTTCAAATTAAATCTAATTAATAAATTTTCTAAATCCAAATTAAATTTCAATTAACTAATTTTCTTTTGAGTAAATTTTTGCATTCATTCCCAATTCAAATTCTTAACGAGATTAATTTCCTTATTAAAATTCTTAGTTAATTTAATGACGTGTTCTTAATCATACAACAATAAATATTTAATACTAAGAGGTCTTTGTATCTTGTATTAATATAAGTTAAAATTTGACGACAGAGGTCTTAATAATCTGCCGACAAAATATTCGCTACGTCCTGGTATTTTACAAATTTAATCTTCTTAGATTTATTTCGTTAATTTTCTTTTTCCCAAATTTTATAATATAATTTTTCTTAATTAATTTCCTTAAAATCTATTTAGTATCATTTTATAAATTATTTTCTTTGAATTTCATTTTTGCCGAATTTTGTAATTTTATTATATTTACTTCAATGTTTTAATTTTGTCCAAATCATTTTGTCAGGGTTAATTAATTTACTTATTTAATTTGAATCTCCGAATTAAGAAATTGACAATTGATTTTATTTAATTTAATTTTAACTAAATTATTTTATTTGTCTCTGAATAACTGAGTTTATTTTATTTTTACTAAATTACTTCATTTCACTTTCTTTGCATTACTTAAAACTTAGAATTTATTTTATTTTAATTTTGGAGATTATATTTTATTTTACAACGCCTTGAGATTTTTAGTCTCGACCTTGTGTGTCCTTTACTCAGCGTTTTAGCTCGAGACAAGATGGTGGACCCTCTCCCAAACTTTTGTCGATTTTTCTTCTGATGAAATTTACAAGTGATTTATTTTCTACTTTTAACTAAACGATTTTAACAATTATTTTTTGATTTTAATATTTCTTTTATTTATTTTACACAATCAACAATTCGTTCCAAATTATTTATGTTGATTTTAACTAATTTTTACTTTTGATGATTTTTCTAGAATATTTTACTGAACTATTTTAATGATTCTAGTTGATACAGAATTA
>JZSA01003508.1:0-17031 GCA_000956155.1 Cotesia vestalis | reverse complement strand
TTTCTCCTCGATGAGGTGTTGTTGACGGCACGGTCCTGGATCACCACTTCGTAGTTTTACTCTCAGGGAATAATTTTATTTTCTGGAACACCAAATGGGCATTAGAATATTTCTTAAATTAATTGAATTTAAGCGAGCTGACATTGGGCCTAGCACGCATTGAATTCACTTAGATTCATCGCCTCGTTCCATAAAAAGCGAATAGAATAAAAATAATTACCTGAGTGAGATGTTTATGATGTCGATTCTTCAATCGTTCGGGCACAATAAAACTTACCAAAATTTGTTGGTTCGTTTCTTCTTGGCTCTGTCTTCCCCACTCTTTCTCTCTCGGCGCTGGCGCTACCCTCTCGGGGACTTACTCACTAGCTTAAGACTATTGGCGCGAGTACTTCGGAGCACAGCGCCCTGAGGGAATCGGTCGATAATTTTAGCTCGGACCGAAGACCTTCTCCGGATAAAGAAGGTCCCGTGTACTCCGTTACAAAACCTAAGATAAATAAAACCCTATCCCCTCCACAACACTTTTCCCTTACGCCCCCTCCACGCATTTTCCAAATAATTTTGTATTTCAAAAAAATAAAGAGTTGGGAGATATCCCCTCTTTTTTTTTGCGTTCGACACCTCCCTCCACTTTATACTAACCCTTTATAATAAATTTTTTAGATTAGAATTATTCAGTTCAGATCATGATTATTCGTTGACTAAATCCTAATTCAATAATCATGGCAACCTCAGATTTTGTATTTTTATCTAAAATTATGTCGCTCAATAAATCTCAAACAAAAAAATTGTGTTGTGGGCTAAGTTATTGTCAAAATAGTTCTAAGCCAGTAGTTAAAATTAGTAATCCTGGATCTCGGAATGAAATAAATTTAATTATAAGAGAATGGAAGGAACTCTGCAATTCTCTGCCAATGATAAATGATTACTTTATCGAAGAAATATCAAAAAACTTTTATCGTAAATATTCTTAAATACATTTTAAAGAGTTAATCATACAATTTTGTGAATTCAAGACTGAGCGCTGTATAGCATTGCATCATCAAGATACAAGAATTTTTTTGCTGGCGAGTACTGACTTATTATTGAAATCATCTATCGCAGCAGTCAACTACTGGCTGGACTACATACAGAACCTTCCTATTGATAATTATAAAAAATCAATTACAACCAGTATCGCTTCGTACTTAACAAAGAATACGCTGAAAAACAGTAGAGAAATAGCAAAGATCGATACACCGGTAAAATGTATCGAGTATGAAATTGAAGATATCTTTAAATCCTGTGAAAGAAGCTCAACCATAGGAACCAATATGGCCGATCAACGATATTCAATGTTTTGGGAGCTATTATATTTCCATGATAAGTTAATTCAAGATATGCACAAGCAAATTGAAAAATATTTTATTCCTTCCACCTCCGTGAACTACTACCAAGACACCTACTTCGTAAACAATGATGACCATGATGTACGCTATTAATTATAATAAGGAAACAAACAACTTACTTTTTTTTTTCAAATTTATGATATATACTTCATTATTTTATGATTGTAGTTTTTAAATAAAACAAATATCTGTTTTTATAAGTATGAATGTGTGCGTGAAGAAAACTGATAAATAAAAAAAAAAAAAACGAAATTCAAGCTTATCATTCTTGTTCTACCAGACCCCCCCACCCGTACCTGTCTACGAAATTTTCATATCATTTCATGACCTATAAGAATGTTTATTACTCCCCCTCCCCCCAAGTTAAACCTGCATACATCTCAAGACGACGCATAACGCCTAAACAAACAATCACCCTAGGCGTGGGAAAGACCGCCGAGGACCCATGCTCTGACTACACCAGGAAATTCCCTTAGACCACTGGAGGGGATAGGGAAACCTCTGGGCCCAATGGAGAGGGAAGGAAAACACCGGCGCCAGGGTCGAGAAGTGGGGGCTAGACGTGTCTCTCCAGATCTGATCCCTTATAGTTAAGTATTGTAACAGTTTTACCTGTTCAGGTTGGCCCCTAATCGATTGAAAAATTAAACTAACAAAATTAACAAAACAATATAATTATCAGTGCGCCACCAGGATTTTTAATTGCGGTTCCTGGAACCGGTCCAGAGATGAGAAAATCTTATCTTAGGGTAGAGAGAGTGGAGGAAGGTTGCTGCTGAATAATGAATGATTAATTAACAAGATCGATCAATTTATTAACAATAACAATGTTAACAACATCGCGACTTATAACAAGTTAACAAAATTTCTCACTCGCACATACTGTCCACACTTAACAATATTCTTATCCTAACACGTGCCCCTTTCGGAGTCTACACGTGAAACTTCTTAACAAACTAACAAACCAACTAAACTTTTGATCACCCGCACAGAGACGAATCATATGCAGGGGTCGTTGACTCGGCTCACAGGAGTAACAGCCCAGTGACGAAACGTAGATCTAGATACTCCTGCAGCATATTCACCCTTTACTACAGAACAACAGCCCAGTGACGAAACGTAGACCTAGATGTTCTGCAGCCCTCTCTCATGACCCACTCCAGCTACAGCAGTAACACCCCAGTGACGAAACGTAGACCTAGATACTCTGCAGCTCACACATAACCCACACTTATCTCACACTCACACTACTGACTTGACTTTATTTATAATTTTAATAATTGATCAAAATTTAATGTCAATAAAAATTTAAGATTTAGCTAAATTGAAATATCCAATCATTAGAATTTTTATAAAACAATATTTACAGTTGACAATTAATTTCAATTAACTCGATCTAACAATTACTTCAAATTCCGATTGTTAATTTTAATTCGGTATTAATATATTAATTAGCTTAAAATTCTCGAGTGACTTATTGTCATGTTCTTAATAATATAACAATAGTTGGTCAATTAATTTTGACGATTAAAATAATCACGATATAATTTTTCAATCAAATCCAAAATTAATTAATATAAAATTAAGGACGTAAATTAATTAATTATAATCAATCTTTCTTGTGACAATTTTTCTACTAAAGAATAACTGATTTTTTGGACTTACTGTCCACGCTATTAATTTTGATTTTTCGATAAATTTTGATTTCATTAATTCACGGAGTTAATCCCCAAAATCAATAAATAAAATAATTTACAATATAAAATAATTTCAATAATTAAAACCTGATATAATTTTCGCGATAATTTTCTAAATTATAAAAATTGACAAAAGTCTAAACCTTCAATTTTTTTGCTAGAACATTCGCTAGCTCGGTTGTCTGTGACCTTGGGTATTGGAATTTACTGCGACACAAATTGTACTGATGCTCGACCAAAATTCCACGAGTAAAACGCTTGAAGATTATTTTCCAAGCGACAAAATCAATCACTTTGCTCGCGTTAATTATTATAAAAATTATAACAATAAATTAAGAAAATATTTTAGATGTTAATTATTTTTAATTAATTAATTTTTGAGTTGTTAAATTTTTCCCGCAAGGTCAATTGAGTGACTCTCGGGGATAAACCCCCATGAAAATCACTCAATCCAGACTAACAAATGTTTTATTCTAACTAATTAAATAATCGTCGATCAAACGATCCAATTGACAATTAATTAGGGGAAGTAACTGGGTATTGGGTAAACCGCGGTCCACTTCTTTCCCACAGAGTAATAATTAATACCTTGACGAATAATACGATGATCTAACTCTCTAATCGAGAGTGAAGTCCTAGTTGTAGTTGGCTTCCTTCGTCTCGTCACTACTCCGGGGATCGGTCTTTTTGGATTTCCGTGGCACTAGGTCTGGCGGTCACCCTACTTCTCCCTTTTCCACTGCACGGCTCACCTATATCAACTAAAAACTACCCCCTCCTATTCTCCCTTTAGGCCCGAAGATCGAGAAGCGCCAGTGCTATGTCGAACAATTATCGATCTCTGGTAACTTATCGATTTAGGGTCATTTTACCCTGTTACAGTATGTTGCTTAAGTGCTTGCGTGAACTTAATTCACTGAATTTTTTTAGTCTACGTGACGGTAAATAATTACAGTTTCCCATCATCACTCAAGTGTTTACGCGAAGCTGATTAAGTAAAATTTATTTTTTATATTCTATATGTACTATCAAGATAATGATGTAAAATTTCAAAATATTTTACATTAAAACCTTCACGACATTATCTTTTCGAATTTATTAATTTATTTTCTTAACTTCCCGCCAGAATAATTGAAGATTTTCGAAAAATCGGGAAATTATTGTTTTTACCCCGTTTTGCAAAAATCGAGTTTTCAACAGATCTCGACGTTTTGAGGTCATAGGAAGCTTCCCTGAAGTTGAGAATGACAGTTGCAAAATTTATTGGAACATGCCATTTGCAACAACCCGGCGGATAGATCACAACAAACCTGATATTGTGCTCTTCGACAAGGCTACTCGTGACATTTATGTCATTGAGTTTTCGGCCCCGGCTGAGTCCAACATCTCAGCCAATGAAGAGCACAATCGACAAATATATCAGGATCTCCTGTTTGAAATTGGCAAACTTTACCCAGGTTACCGCAGTAATATATATCGTTACACTCAAAGATTTTTACTACAATTGGGCAGTTTTTTTCTGTATTTACTTATAACTAGCAATAAGTATTGTGATTGGTCTTCATTTTTCGTGATACACTTATTGTATTGTTCAATCAACGCGACAGCACATTTCGCAACATCATTGACGACCATTAATTTCGTAAAAAATTGCACACATTCTTTAACACTTTCATCACTAGCCCAAGAATTTATATTTTTATCAACGAAGTCGTAAGGTAAATCAAAAGCTTTGAAGATAGACACAGAATCTACCGACACAAAGTCGCTTATGTCTTTGTCTAAGAGTGCATTCAAATCATCGTTTTCAACTTCGAATTTCCTTGCCTTAACTTTCTTTCCTTTTCGATACTTCATATTTACAACCATTTTTTTCTTCACTTCAACTTTTACTTCATCACCGAACAAGGAAATTAGAGTTAGCTTATCTGTTATATACCACAAATGATTTATCATTTTTGCAGTAGCAGCTTTCGAAATTTTAGAATTAACGGCTTCATACTGAATTAATTTTTGTAAAAAAGTAAGGTCATGCTTTGGAGCTAGAATAACAGAAGGCGAAGAAAACCAAGCTTTTATATAATTCGTAATAATAAATAAGCAAACTTCTCGAAGACCATTTTTTTTACGAGCACTGAGTTTGAACTCGTCTCTGAAAATAAATATTTTCAGCTAATAAATGGCCTTAGTTGTTCCCAGAAAAATTAATGAGAGCTCCAAAAATTCTCTATAATCATTTCTTGGATGATATTTCTGAAAAAAAAATTAGATTTCATACCATAACTTGATTAAAGCTTATGAATTCTTAGAAGAATTTATGAAGAAAATTGTCGTATGTTTTCAAACGTAATGATTTTAAAATGAACGGATAAGAAGAGTAACACATAGATAATTTTATAAGTTTTTTAGAATAAAAAAATTATTGAAATTGATTTTGAACATTCGAAATGCCTACAAAAGGAAGTATTTTGAAAAATTTAAATGATTGAAAAGAATTCTATCAATTTTAAAACTTAATTCGTTTTAATCGTTTTGGTAAGTAGAGATTTATGGTGCCGCGACAATTAAACAGCAGACTCATCAATCACGATATTTTAACCGAACGATAATCCAAACGTATCAAGAACAAGCAGAATATTTAAATTGCTGATGTCGCTAAGCTAAAAAAGTCGATGGTTGAACTACCTTTAGAGAAGTATTGAAATGAGCTTAAACCATAACTGCATGTAATTTTCTATAAAAACTAATAAATCATTAGTTTGATCCATCAAAACGGTAGCAACTATATTATCTTCTATACCACTCTTGTAGTTCAGTTTGTTAATTGCATTCCAAGAAACTTTAAATCTATTAAAGAATTGCATATTTGGACCTGATTGAGTGGGCCAATATACTTCGAAAACACTCTTCAAAATGATTTCGAATATATGGTGACGACATGGTAGCCAAATTAACTCACGGCCTAAGGCTCTCTCTAATTCAACACTATCACCATGATGAACACCTATAAAAAAATTATGTCATAAAACCAAAATTAGAGAGACAAAAATTTTTTTAACGTAAAGTTCATTCTCATGCTTCGCATTATGAGTTGTGCAATAAACTAATTTTTTCATTTGAAACTTTTTGAAAAAAATTTAATTAAACAACAGAAACATCATTTAGAATTCTTATTTATTAATACACAGAAAAAAAAGTTGTTTAAAGACTTAAATTTTTTGAAACAAAATTTTCTTGAAACAAAAAAATTTTCATGGCTCAAGAAATTTTTATTTTACCCAGGATATTTTAATTCTAGCTCTTGTAAATATTTTATTGGGCCAATAAAATTCGATTCTTCACCCTAAAAATTTTTCTTTCTGTGTAAGTAAGCTTTCTTTGATGATCTATTTTTACAGATACCACAATAAAAATGGAAGACGGCAATTTGGGTTCAATCGAAATTTTTAAAAATGGGCACTGCTTATGCAATTTTTTGTGAGATTGTACTGAAATTTGATTTAATATCTCATTTAATACAATGTGAAAAAATTACTTTGAGAAACGAGAACAATCTTGTTTCAAGAAATTGACTTTTCGAAAATTCTTAACGATTTGAGTTCATAGCCGAAAAAATTAATATTTTTTTTCAGAGTGATCCTTTCATAAAACAAAACTTTCTCAACGTAAAAAAAAAAGGTTTTCGTAGCAATGAACCGTTTCTTTCACCAGAAATTCAAATTTCGAGTTGAAAACTTGTTAGTTTTTTTTTTAGAAAAAATTTTCTTTCTTATTACTAAAAAAAAATTTTGAAAAATTAATTCTCTGCAGCAAGATCATCCTTTCATCTAAAAGATATTTTTTTATTGCAAAGCAGTATAAAAAAGGCAGATCTGAGTATGAGAATAATATTATAAGCAATTGTTAAAGAAATCATAAATTTTTTGTTTTCGAAAAAATTGCTATTTCTGATTTATTTTTTATAAGCCAACAAATTCAATATCAGCAAAATAAAGTTGTTTTGAAAAAATAACAAATAGCATTATACAAAAATTTTTTATAGTGAAAATAAATTTGAAAAAGTTCTAAAAAATTAAAAAAAATCTACTTTAAAATTTATTAAGATTTGTTTCTATTTCAAAGAAGTTTCATTTGAATCTGAAAAGGATCAATTTAAGGAATTGATATTTTAAGATTATTAGAAAGATTTACCTTTATTTGTAGCGGCGGTGTCAAAGCACATTGCTTTTACATAACGACTAATACTCGATTTTTGGAAACTCATTTTTGGAACTCCAAGCAATTGTTCTTCGCCTGATGATGTAAGAACAACGGGTAGTCTATCGACGGAATCAGATCCAACAATGTCACTGAGGATTTTACCATCCCAACGAACAACGTAGTTATCGTTTAATTTCAAATTTTCTTTTAATTCTTTAGCAATATCTTCTCTTAATAATATCCGCTTTCGATGAATAGTGCTATAGCTCAAATTAACATTTTGAAGATCAACTCCAACACCCTTCAAAGCCGCAGCTAAAATATAAGTAGCGTTTCTGCTACTTACATTTGCGCGATCTAACGCAGCGACAAATTCAGATGTTATAATATTAATGTTTGGAGTTTCTACTGACAATAAAAGTTCAGTTTCAAAATCAGAAATAGCTGACGTGTGACTTATCGTATGACTTATCGTTGATTGCGAAAAAGGTAGACTTTGACTTGCTGGTGTAACGGCATAAGTGCCTGAAAGCACATCAGAATCTGAAATTTATCATATCATTGCAAATTTTATTATATTGATGGTGTAGTTTTATTTTCAATTTTGGGGTTCAACCAAAATCTTCAACATTTTTCGAAACGTCGGTTTGCAAAATAAGCTCAACTTAAAAAAATTTGTTTTTCAAATTTTAAAAAAGATGCAAAATCGAAGAGAAACTTTCTTTTAAATAATTCAAGAATACATAAAAAATGTCGATGTTTTTTATAAAAAGAAGAATAACTTTCAAACGGCTTTACCGATCGATTTCAAAATTTAATCAGCTCTTAAGCTTGATAAACCACGTCGATCACCGCCGGTCCGGTCAAAATCGGTTCATTCGTTCGTGAGTTATCGTTGTCGAAAAAAATCCAAAAAAAGTGTTTTTTTGGAATAACTTTTAAACGGATTTACCAATTGATTCCAAAATCTAATCAGCTCTGAACCTTGAAAAACCACATCGAATGCTGTTTTAAAAATCAAAATCAGTTGATTCGTGCGTGAGTTATCGTTGTCGAAAGAAAACCAAAAAAAGTGTTTTTTCGGAATTACTTCGAAATTCCTAGATCGATCAATTCGAACTTAAAAGTTCTACATGAGGCCTTAAAAACCGCGTCGATCGCCGCTAAGAACGTGGGAATCGGTGCATTCAGTCAAAAGTTATTGCGATTTGAAAATTCAAAAATAGTGTTTTATTAAATCTCTAGCGACTTACCCAGTGAACACATGACTTTAATATGACGTCATTTATAAGTTATAGGAATGTCACATTATTTTACGTAAATTTGACGTAAAATTGACCTATCTTGTGATCCAATTATGATGTAAAAATATATGATATAATTTTGACATCATACTGATGTAAGTTTATTACTTCTATATGATATCATGGAAATGACTTAGATATTACGTACAACTGACATAATGTATAGACTACAATATTACGTAACATTAATGCTATCATTGTATATCATAACGACGAAAGTTTAACATCATGCGTATACATCAGTGACAAGTCACGGTTGTACGTAATCTTGACGTAGGTTTAACATCAAGCGTTTACATCAGCGACAAGTCACGGTTGTACGTAATCTTGACGTAAGTTTAACATCAAGCGTTTACATCAGCGACAAGTCACGGTTGTACGTAATCTTGACGTAAGATTAATATCATGCGTTTGCATCAGTGACAAAATTGGTTTAAAATTTTGTAAGAATCAGGAAGAGGTAAACAGCTGATTTAAGCCGGTACCTTGCAAATGCAAGTCCGTTCTTAATAACAAAAATTTATAATTTCTTAATATTAATGAATATATCTGACATACCCTATATGTTGAAAATTTCAACTGTTGAAATTAAAAAAAAATCTAAATTTCGTAAACTGAAATTTTGAAGGAGAAAAATCCAAAGGAAAAATACTAAATTTATGGAAAAAATAAAATGAAAAAAAAAATTACTCTTGAGAAATTAAATAAGTATTAAAAAATATTAAAATGACACGGATATATCGTTTATCCTTAAAAAATTTCACTCAACCATGTAAAGTTCTCTGTGTCCGCTCTTACACGAAAATTTTTGAAAGTGTAAGATTCAATCAATTTTTATGAAAATTTATAAATTGCCTATTCATTACCGCAAGTTTCACTAGCGAGCCTATTATAAGAAATTTTACAAAGTTTTTTAGAACTTTATAAAATTTCATGATTTTTAATAAAATTTTATGAAATTGAATAAATCACTAGACTTGAATTTTATATAATTCCAGCTCTTAAAATCCATTTAATCTTAGAATAAATTATGAAATAAACATTTTTCGTCATGTTAGGGTTAACAGATCAGTTAGTTACTACGGTACATGAACCGATACTTGTACAAGTGAGCAGGGTTCCAGACTTCGACAAGTGAGGACCCGAGTTCGAGCCCAACATACCCCAAGATTTTTTCATCAAGTATTTACACACAACTAGTGTTTCAAAGTTTGTAATAAATCCACAACACTATAACTGATTTCAAAATTCCAAATTTTTTATTTTTGAGAAATTTTTTTTTTAATTTTTTTTCTGAGGTAAAATTTTTACATCACTTTTACGTTATTATGACATCATTATCATGATATAGACATCACAAGTACGTCATATTGACATCATAAATGTCATTGAGACATAATACTGACGTCATGACTACGTCATATATTTTACGTAAAAGTTGTACGTCAGGAGGTATGAAATACTGAGTCATATATGACTCATATGTGACTTACATCTTACGTAAATCGTGACATAACATGATGTCATCCTGACGTAAATTTTACGTAAATGTGTTTACTGGGTGATTAATATCTAATTAATAAATCATCAAAATAATAAAAAATTTAATTCAAAACTCGAAAAGTTTCTCAATTTGTTATCTTATATTCAAATTTAATACATACTTTCGTCGTCTAGTTCCATCACTTCATCACAACTTTCATTTAAGTTTTGAGGATTTTCATCAACAAAACCCCGTCGATCTGACAATCTTTGTGCTTTCAACAATTTCCTCTGATTTTCACTAATATTTTTTAGTGCATGCTTGTGAGCAATGTCAAAAATCCCTTTCAGCTTTATTTTAAAAACATCTTCATTTTTAATTTGAGTAGGAGATTTTTTGCGACGGAAACTACGTTGTAAATTTTTCCATTTTTCAAGCATTCCTAAAAGCTTATTAAAGGAATTTTGAGTAGCACAAACTGGGATTCCGAATTTCTTCCATTGTTCTTCAACTTTGTTTACTGTCGAGAAAACACTTTTTTTAATATTACACTGTAAAACTTTGTGATAGTAAAAAAACAAAGACAAAGCTTCCTTAAAATTTGGAAGCTTACGCCCAACAATACTGTCTGTGGGAAATCCAATTAAATAAATTTCCTTATCCATTATTAATATCAAATAAATGAATAAGATATCGAATCTAATTAGAAAATTGTTAACAATAACACAAAACACATAATAAAGAACAAATAACATAAACCAAAAGTAACTTAACGCGTAATACAAGTAAAAGATAATACAAAACTGGTCTTAGAATAAATAATTTACAAAATATAATAATAATAATATATTTATAAGAAAGTGAAAAAAAAATAATTGAAAAAACACGTCCAAAAGCTGTAAATACGTCTTCACTAGTACACGTCACTCGCAACATTGAATGCTTAACAATAAAAAAGTATTACTCTAATCAAAAAAGCTCGCCAATTAGCTAATTCTTGGAAAAATACCAGAATTGAAGCTTATTAAATATAGGTAGAAGGGGGCGAACTTGAAAGGATTTGTAATTGATATGGATAGTAGAGTCATATTAAATATAATATATACATAAAATGTCTTTGTTTGCGTTCGAGAATAGGTTGTCTTAACCTTGAAATGATTTCCAAGAGTCAAATAATATAAATCAGTATTGTTTGTAGAAAAGAAAAAGACTTTCACTCAAAGATTGATTTAATTTTTATAAATGATACAATTTTAGGTTAAAAATCTATTTATTTAAATAAAATATTTAATTTCAAGAAGTAAAATGGCATTTATTTATAAAAATTTTTAGTTTTTTGCAGGTAACGTACGATCGGTAAGAAATATCAAAAACTTGTCAAGAGATAAATTATAGGAAATTGAATTCTCTACAAAAAATGTCGAATAAAATTTTCCCATAAAGTTGATAGTTGCGTCGGAAAATAAGAAAAATGTATAAATTTTGAACTAATCTAAATTTAACGTTGAATTACTTTTGAAAAAATGAATATATCAAAAAATTGTAAGAATCCTTTTTTGTAGAGCGTTAAATTCCCTACAAAAAACTGTATTGGTCTATTTGAATTATTATTTCTAGCGAGAGTTAAAAAATTCCAAAATTCAAAAGTACATCGTTCCCATGTTATTTAAATGGGAAATTGAAATTTACGTTGCGGCACTTCTTAATATTGATATTAGGATCTCTAACTTTCACAGTATTTTTTTTTCCACCATTTCCAATAAGATTTTCGATATAATTAAGAAAAAAAACATTCATCGATTTTTTTGAAACAGTCTTATACACACAGATTATCATTTTCTACAAATGTGAAGATAACATAAACAATATACATTAGGGTGGGCCGTGTTACGTCCAGAATTTTGGACTGAATAAATTAATTTATTTTTGGTCCAAGCTTTTCAGCCTATAGACCGGAATCGTGTTGAATATTGGGTTTTTAAATCAAATGAATATAGAGTGGCGTTATTTTTAAATATAAATTATATTGATGATTTCAAATTACAAATTTAATTATAAGATTGTTTTATAAGACTGGAAATCAAATTAAAAAGATAATGTTAAAATTACGGTACCTGGTCTATAATGGATTATTAGATTTCAGCTATTGGTATTCGATCGTTCACTGACTCTAAACTTTTACAATAACTTAAATTATCCTTCGTGTCTCGCACTTCGAGATTACGAAGGTAGTATCACTACTTTTATGTTTCAAACCACAAGTTCAGAGCCTAAAAATTTGATTTACGCGCGGCTACCGGCACCTGTGGCGCCACCGCGCTACTATTTCTCATTCATTGTTTTTGTGTTATACAGACCACACGTTTAGATTCAATCGCGTTATAAATTTTATCGTTTTGAGTTTATTATTAATATTAAACACGATGGGCGGCAAGAAGAAGGGATCACGGAGTCGAGATCGTTCTGAGGAAAGAAGTAATTCGAAGAGATTGCGTAAACTGGAGGATATGATGAATGGAATGCTGTCTAGCATTGCATCTATCCAACAAGCCATTACGACAAAAGATTTACCTGAATCATCCGAAGTGGATGACCGTGAGTCTGTTGGAGATAAATTTGATGAAGGTAAATTGGATTTTTATTAATTTCAAGAGTAAATCTCTTGGCCCGAGAGGCTAATTTATATCATTGAATCAGTATACCCGAGAGGTTGATTCTTTGGTAGCGTCTTTTTTAGGTGGATAATAAAGGAATCTGTTTAACCCGAGAGGCATAATAGATTCTCATATGATAATCTTACTTTGTCTGGAAGATAAAGTAGAGATAATGTTATTTTAATTACCCGGGAGGTAATTAAAAATGTAAACAAATCAGCTAACCTCTAAAATAAAATAAATAAATATGTTGGTCCGTGTATACGAGTATCAAATTTTTTATATCTCTTGTTTTCCTGTTTTTTGTCAGGTGAGAATGGGAATCGTGATCCTGTTACTCAAGTCGAGGAAAAAATAAATAACACTCCAGCTTCAAAAGAACCAGAGGTACCTGGAGTCTTGAAAGACGTGACCAATAAGCAACCGCCAGTTAATTCTGAGAAAGATGTACCAGTTGTCACAATTGATGAGTCTGAGACTCAGACTAAAGAAGCTGAAGCTGAGGTTCCCTGGGTTTTGGAAGAAGAGGCTCTTCGTATCTTTGGAGAGGAACCAAACGGTGAGGACCCAAAACTTGTACTACACTCAAGTGTTGCCAAGAGGTGGAAAAAATACCTCACAGATGGCTTAACCAAGGAAGTTAAAGACTCCTTGTTAAAAAAAATATCCGCGTGCAGGTGAATTATCTTTCGAGGCTCCATTGTTGAATGAAGAGGTTATGGGAAATTTGAAAGATTCCGCCCAGAAGCGGGACAAGTATTTTTGTTGGACACAGCAGTTGGCTGGGTCAGCTTTATCTGCTCTGGCACCAGTAGTGGAATCACTTGCTCCGTCAAAAGACGCTGAGCACATAGGCATGCTAGAGAAAGTTTGGGATGCAGCTAAGCTTCTTATTGAGATTCACCGTTCTCAAACGGTGGCTCGTAAAGCATGCATACTACCAACTCTGTCAAAACAATGGGCAACAGCCTTGGAAAAAAGAGTCACGGATAAATTTCTATTTGGAGATAAATTAGTCGACAAAGTAAAAGAGATCAAAGCAATGGGAAAGGTAGGAGATAAGATGAAACCACAGGTCCCCAAGAAGACTACGGCTCCACCTAGCTCTTTAAACTGGAAAAGCTCGTTGAGCCAGAAGTCGGTGTCTCAATCGAGCTTGAAACCTTCAACATACAGAAAACCACCGACTTCGAAGAACCAGACAAGACAGCCGGTGTACCAGAAGCCAGGCCAGCCTCGCCATTCGAATCCGCGGTCACAGAACCGATAGGGAAGGACGTAAGTATAATAGGGGGACGTTTAAGTCAATTTTTGGAGGCATGGAAGAAAATAACGGATGATAGATCCGTGATTCAATATATTAAAGGTTATAAGATACCCTTTAGTAAGTCTCCGGTTCAATCTTGTCCTCCACCTATAAGAGTCTGGACACCTCTCGAGTCTGCACTGATTCAGGTAGAGATTGATAGACTGCTGGCGATTGGTGCTATTATTCCAGCAGAAGCAGTTAATGATCAATTTCTGTCACCTTTTTTTCTAGTCCCTCAGTCGGATGGAAAACAAAGGTTTATTTTAAACTTGAAAGGTCTTAATTCCTTCATAGAAACGGAGCATTTCAAGCTGGAGGACCTTCGATCGGCGTGTAACTTACTAGAACCTGATTGTTTTATGGGTACCGTTGATCTGAAAGACGCGTATTTTTTGATACGAATTTTTGAAAAAGACCGAAAGTACCTGAGATTCATCTTTAATGGCCAATTATACGAATTTGTGTGTCTTCCTTTCGGGTTATGTACTAGTCCATTTGTGTTCACTAAGCTTTTAAAGCCTGTTATAAATGATCTGCGGTCGCGTGGCTATTTATCGGTGTTGTATTTAGACGACTTCTTATGTCTTGGTAGATCAATGGAGGAATGCAGAGACAATATCAAACAAACAGTTGATTTACTCAATCGTTTGGGGTTTATTATTAATCATGAGAAATCATGTTTGATTCCTAAAACTAGATGCAAATACCTGGGGTTTTTACTAGATTCAGTCACTATGAGAGTTGAGTTGCCTGAAAATAAGAAGTTATTACTATTGTCTCAGATGAAAATCTTTAAGAAAAAGAAAAAATTCAAGATCCGAGATTTTGCTCAGTTAGTTGGATCATTGGTAGCATGTTGTCCGGCAGTCGAATACGGGTTATTGCATTGTAGATTATTCGAGAGGGCTAAGGTTCGGGCCTTAAATAGTAATGAAGGGTCATTCGATGCCATGATGTCAATGCCAGGATTTGTACAGAGAGATTGGGACTGGTGGATGAGGGCCATACCGCTAGCTAATCGGGCTATTAAAGAGTATAAATTCATTAAGACAATTTTTTCGGACGCTTCATTGTCAGGTTGGGGAGCATTTTGTGAGGGTGAGAGTGCTAACGGTCTCTGGGACGAAACAGAGAGAAGTCTTCATATCAACCACCTAGAGTTGAAAGCAGCGCTTTTAGCACTGAAATGTTTCGCAGCAGACTTACGGGACGTCGAAATTTTGCTCAAAGTAGACAACACAACTACCATGGCCTACATTAATAGAATGGGTGGTGTACGGTTTGCTGGTTTGCATGATCTAGCCTGTGAATTTTGGAGTTGGTGTGAGGAACGAAGGCTGTGGGTACACGCCACCTACATACCCTCAAACGATAACTGCGAGGCAGATTATTCGTCTCGTATTGATAATACGGACACTGAGTGGGAGTTAGCTGATACCGCATTTGATGAGATCACGAGGTGTTTCAGGACAATGGAGATTGATCTTTTTGCATCGCGCATAAACTCTAAATGCCAGCTATACTGTTCATGGCGAAGAGACCCCGAGGCTTTTGCATTCGATGCTTTGACAATTAGTTGGACCCAGTGGTTTGTCTATGCCTTTCCTCCCTTTTCCCTGATTGCTCGAGTAATTAAGAAAATAAGAGATGACAGGGCTGAAGGTATCTTAGTGGTACCTTTTTGGCCCACGCAAAATTGGTTTCCTGCCTTCCAAAGATTGACTGTGGGCGACTGGGTTTGGTTCGATCCAGATGTTAATTTACTTGTTTCCCCTTGCAGGTTGAAGCATCACCCGTTATCATCGAAGCTTACGCTGGTTGTCGCCAAGTTATCAGCCAGGCGCTTTTAAGAAGAGGAACTCCAAAGGAAGCAATTGATATTACAATTGCGTCTTTGGAGGATTCAACATTAAAGCAGTATAACGGGACTTTAAATTTATGGTGGCAATGGAATCAACAGGCTTCGGAGGATCCCTTTGAAGTTTCGGTCAGCAAAACCCTCAAATTTCTATCGGAAAGATTTGAGCAAGGAATTGGACACAGTGCGCTCAATGCAGCAAGGGCTGCCCTTTCGTTGATATCGAGTATAGATATTGCTAACAACGCCTTAGTCACTAGATTTATCAAAGGAACATATAAAATGCGTCCTAGCTTACCAAAATACCATTCTACCTGGGACGTGGATCCTGTCTTGGAAAAATTAGCCTCACTATTCCCATTGGATTCTTTATCCTTAAAAGATCTTTCATACAAATTGATAGTGCTCCTGGCTTTAGGTACTGCGCATAGAGCGCAGACACTTGCCTTAATTAAAATGGCTAATATTGAGATTTTGGAGTCAAGAATCAAGATTCGGATACCGGATAGAATTAAAACAAGTCGACGAGGAGTACCTCAGCCCTTGTTGAAAGTTCCTTTCTTCATAGAAAAACCAGGACTTTGTATCGCCAAGACTCTAATTAAATACCTGGAAGTGACTAAGAAGCTGAGAAAAAATACGGACACTTTATTCATCTCATTTAATAAACCTCATGGTCCAGTCAAAAGTGAGACCATAAGTCGCTGGATAAGGACAGCGCTTATATCATTTGGAGTGGATAAGAAGTTTACCGCGCATTCCACAAGGCATGCGTCAACTTCTAGGGCATATGAAAGAGGCGTTAGTGTGCAGGAAATAAAGAAGGTTGCCGGTTGGTCCCCAAAGTCTCAAACATTTGCGACTTTCTACAAGCAACCTATAGAAGTTGATTCTGATAATTTCGTTTTATCAATTTTATCAAACAAGTAGATTAAAAATAGACATAGTCACAGTAAACTAATTTTTCTCTATTATGCTGATGATTGTCCAATACATTTTTAAATAAACTTTAAAAAAAAAAAAAAAAAAAGGAATATAGTTTTCTACTTTTCTTTTTAAATGTTACCTCTAAACAGCTACCTTCGTAATCTCGAAGTGCGAGACACGAAGGATTATTGATTGATCAAACGAGGCC
>JZSA01003507.1:0-26752 GCA_000956155.1 Cotesia vestalis | reverse complement strand
CGAGACACGAAGGATAATTGGAAAATCTTACGAGCCGGCCGAAGGCCGGCGAAGTTTGATCTAAATTATCCGAGGGTCTCGCACGAGAGATTCCCACCCGACTGCCATCCGGAGATACCCACCCGATTATTGAAATAGGAAAAAATTAGTTAGCTTTAAACTAGATGAGAAATAGTAGCGCGGTGGCGCCACAGGTGCCGGTAGCCGCGCGTAAATCAAATTTTTAGGCTCTGAACTTGTGGTTTGAAACATAAAAGTAGTGATACTACCTTCGTAATCTCTCGTGCGAGACACTCGGATAATTTAGATCAAACTTCGGCCGCCTTCGGCCGCCTTCGGCGGCCTCGTTTGATCAATCAATTTTACTGTTGATAAATTACTTTAAGCGTGAGAACACTGTAAATGCTTGTTAGTCGGGACTAACGTCGGTAGGTAATAAGTGTGAGAACACTTGTGACTTCTGGAAACGAACTAGAACTTTTCGGGTGAACAAGGCCCTTTTATGTCTGCGATTGTTTTAAAGTGGACATACTTTTTGAGGATAACTGCATCCAATCAGGAAACAGTTTTCCGGGGTCCGTTCTCCTTCTTACTCCATTTTTTCAAGAAAAGCGACTAATCCCCAAAATGTTAGCCTATAGGCGTGCGCACCCACACATACACTAACATGTACATTTAATATTATATTTATTTATAAAATTATTTTTATTTAATGAATGGAAAAAAAACAATTCTTATTATTGTTGGACGAAGTTTTTAGTTAAAATTTAAAAATTTTTAGAATCTTTGGACAGCTACCACGTGATGGTCCAAAGTTAAATAAATATTCGTTATTTTTTATTCGATTACTATTAGTATTTTAAAATTTCTCTCATTTACTGCAATTTTACAACAACAGGTCGTGAAGTTGATTGCATATGATCATCGAGAAAATTAATTGACTCTAAATTTTAAATTTGACTTTATTTATTTTCAAACTATTGTGACCAGTACCGTCAAATAAAAAAACTTGTTATTTTATATTATATAATTGACAACGTTTCCTTTAGGGATTATTTATTTATTTTATCTCAATATTAAATTTTATTTTAGATAGATTTGTTTGTCGTTAGAAATTTAAAAGTCTCGAAAGCTATTGGTTTATAGATAAATATGTCTTTAAAGTTTGTAACATTTTTACCTGCTCAGATTAGCCCCTAATCAATTTATAAATGAACTAACAAAATTTACAAACAACAATAATTATTAGGGCGCCACCAAGATTTTTGATCACGGTTCCTGGAACCGGTCCAGAGCTGAGAATTCTTATCTTAGGGTAGAGAGAGTGGAGGAAAGTGCTGTTGAATAATAAAGATTTAATTAACAATCTGATCAGTTTTATTAACAATAAAAAATAACAGATCTAACCATTTAAGCGCTCACTCACACACACTATAATTAACTTATTATCTATTAAAGCGGAGAATAACTGCGAGATAAACGATATTTACAAACGAACCTTCCCAAACGACGATACGATGACTAGACGGGCTTTTTCTAACAAACGGTCTCCCACACCTGTCCTTAACCTAATGGGCTTTTTAAAATAGGAGGCAAATAACAGAGCTCTCGGTAGTCAGATTAAACAAAAATTATTCTATATTAAACAAATTAATCAAATGGACAATATTTCCTTAAAATTATGTTTACAAAATTATTCGTCACGAAACTTGAATTTTATTAAAGTCACTTCTTTGATTGGCCGATCCTTTGTAGGGCCTGTTGAACCTTTATTGATGGCACCGATGCGAATTACTAAATGCTAGTTAGTTACGGTACCAAATTTAATCATTGACAATCTTGTTAATTAATGATCAATCAATCTTAGTAATCATCATTATTATTAGCTATACAATAATGATTCGACATCTCGGGTTCTATAAACGCATTGGTCAATTTCTGATTAATTTCCTTATTTCTTTTTTTTAATTCTTGTAATAAAACTTATCCTTAATCATGGCCGACTTCCAAACTCGGTTATAATTAACTAGTCAATAATGAATCAAAATTAGCTTCAATTATACAATAGTGAAAACGCCTTATTTCAATTTTTAATGCTATTATAGCTCTCAATACAACACACGTATGACAAAACCAAGCTTGCTTTGTCTACCAAGAGCAAACAAAAATCAATTGTACTCTAATATATTCGCATTAATTATAATTGTTGTCGACGCCGATAGTGAGGTGATAATAATAAAAAAAAACATACATATATTCTATCAATTGATGATTCTGATATCAATAATTAATTACCAAATGAAAATAATAATAATAAAGCGTGCCCGGGATTATTCCCACGTGGCGACGCTCGTAAAACCAACCTCAATACAACCGTCTACAACTATCTGACTACCGGGAGATCACAATACAACCAAAATGCTAGGACTCACCCAATTACAGCTCACACAGGGCAACGAGATGGTCACTGAGTTCAATTGAGTGCTAAAGTTGCAAAACAAAACTTTATTTAATTGTTTAATATTAATTATTTCCACAAGGAATTTTTATTGCGTGATACGCACTATACACGCTACCGCCAGAATGACCTCTCCCCCTGCGGCCCCTCTTTCCCTCGTGTACCCATGCCACGAGGCGAGTCAAATTAATGGTTTTGGATAGGTTTTGCATTGCGAATCTCCCGTCAGAAAATCTACCGATAGTTGTTTTACCATTATTTTTAGGTAATTATATTTCTAAGAGTTTATAACAACAAATCATAAACGATAATTAATTAATTCATATCATAACAACAACAAAGACAATTTATCAAGTGCTTTACGTTAGCGCCTGCGCGCTTCTGCTTTAACCGAGTTCACTTTTGGACCTCACTTTAATTAACGAAATAAAATATAAAAACTCTCTTTCGGCGTCCAACAACCCTCTCACAAATTATAAAACAAACGTAAAATTTTATTACAACAATCAGAATGATGATTATCGGCATATGAATATTTTTAAACTTAAATCAAAACTTAAATAATAATGTCACATACTGGGGCCAGCTGAACCAGCTCCCAGTATGTGGCGGACCCTGGCGGCGCTCGACTCAGCAACCAGCCCGGGAGAAGATGACGCGGGAATTCAAATCAAATTCCCGTGACAAATTTCTACAAAATCATACCTGGTTCTATTTTTTTAAGTCAAAAATTCATATATTCACTGGCCATGAAAATTAAACAAAAAATCAAAATATGCAATTTTAGGCATTGATTGTCAGAAATCTTTACATTTAAGGAAATAAATTAGTTTGAAATGAGATAAGGCATGTTCAAAACATTTATTTAGTTATTCATAAAATTTAACTTATTACAATTAGGATATTGCCGACGATGTAATTGTACTATTTGCAGAATAAATTGTTTTTGCTCTTCGTTCTTCGTCAGAGTTCGATTATATTTTTGTATTAATGCGATACCTCGTTCAGCAATATCATTAACACACTTGATGCTCTTAATAGTATCGAAGAACAGTTTATAAGAATCACTTTCTATCCAGTGCTCGGGCTCAATATCTAAAAAGTCTGGCGATAACTGAAGTTGATCGAAAAATTCTAAGGTTTTTTTGTGATAAAATCGCTGATGTCTTTGGAACAAATCGCGTTAAGTTGATTTTTAGAAAATATTATTCTTTTTTCATCAAATTTGTTCTCTTTTTAACTTTCCGCTAAGAAAATTGAAAATTTTCAAAAATCGGGAAGTTATTGGTTTAATCAGTTAAAAACATAATTCTAAAAATAAAATAGAAGTTAGTTGTTTTTCCTCACGTTACTTTATTGATAAGTTTTGTAGCAAAGATATTCCTAAAAAGTTGATAGTCACGTATAGTTTGGATACTTGCCGCAGTATGGCACCATTCGCAGGTTTCCTCAAATATATCAAAGTTTATGCATTGAAACCATCGAGATTTTAGAATTCAGTATCCTTAGCTATTATCAATAGTTTAAGTATTATATTGAAACTTATCTTTAAGGATTATCTTTAAGGATTACTTCAAAAGCTTTCGAACCTTACCATTCTTTTTGTCAACAATGAATTGTGCTATTTTTAAGATATTAATTGGTTAACATGCAGAAATTCCAACTCTTGATGTCATATCATTTTTATCGTAAAAATTTTAACTTCAAAGTGGAAATTTGCTAAGTCAAAAAATAGAAATTTAAATCGTTTGTACGGAAAGAAAATTTTTAATAACAAACCAGTTTGACACAACATTGGATGATCAATTTTGTCCTGTTTAATTTGGCTTAGAACTCATCGAACATTTCTACAAATATTTTTGAGGGAAAATATAGACTTAAGTAAAATGTACTACTTTTTCGTATTCTCTGTAAACTTTTATATTAAACATTGTATACAAAATTTTGCCATTTGCCTATTTTAATTGACATAATCAATAAATACAATACTATACAGTACAATATTTAATAAGTTTATTTACTTACGGCAAACTCATGTATGAAATAAAAGTTTCAATAATTATGAATGAATAAGTCTCAATAATTTATGTAATCAACAGAAAAATTTTATAATAAAAAATCATAAATTTCAATTGTTTGTGCTTGCATTTTGTACTTGATTCAAGTAGTTTCTCGACTGATACTTCAAATAGCACGACGTTACGGTCGAAAACCCCAATATCTTACAAACGGGAATACCTGCAATCAAATAAACGGTAATGAATTTCTTAATTATTTTTTGAATTCTACACATCAGAAATGATCTAATCATTTCACTATCTTCATTTATAAGATGTATAAAGTTTGCGCTATTCAATAACCCAACTTTTCAATACAATTTTATGAATTGCATGCGGGTTTAAACGTCCTATAATTAAAAATTTTAATGGTATATTGAAGTTATTGTTATTGATTTTGACTCGTTTAATAATTTAACAATGGATTTTTAACTTCTCGCTAAGAAAATTAAAAACTTTCAATAATCGGGAAGTTATTGGTTTTACCCCGTTTTTCAAAAATCGCGTTTTTATACGATCTCGACGTTTTGAGGTCCTAGAAAGCTTCCCTGACTATTCCCGTGAGGGGGTCACTATGTCTGTATGTATGTATGTATATATGTATGTATGTATGTATGTATGTATGTATGTATGTATGTATGTATGTATGTATGTATGTATGTATGTATGTATGTATGTATGTATGTATGTATGTATGTATGTATGTATGTATGTATGTATGTATGTATGTATGTATGTATGTATGTATGTATGTATGTATGTATGTATGTATGTATGTATGTATGTATGTATGTATGTATGTATGTATGTATGTATGTATGTATGTGTGTGTGTGTATGTGTGTGCGTGTGTGTAAAGATGTAAACCTCTTATAACTTTTGAACGGTTAAACCGATTTTAGCGCGGTTGGTGCTATTCGAAAGGGCTTCTCTAAATTTAGATTTCCTAAAAATTTGAACCGATCCAGACCGATAGATTTTGAGAAATTTAGAGAAATCTCAAAAAAAATAGGAAAAAAATTTTTTTCAGAAGTGGTTGTCTTGGAATAATTTTGAAACGGCTGTACCGATCAATTTCAAAAACTGATCAGCTCTCAATTTTAAAAAACAACATCAATTGCTGCCAATCCGGTCAAAATCGGTTGATTTGTTCAAGAGATATCGTGAACGAAAAAAAAACCGAAAAAAGTGTTTTTTTCACATAACTTCGATATTTCTTTTAGGATCGTTTTTGGTAACGAAGAATAATTTCTAGAGCATACAAAAATGCGTCGATCGCCGTCAAAAACGTAAAAATCAGTTGATTCGCTCGAGAGATATCCTCGACGAAATATTTAGATGCAAGGATTTTTTCAACATTACTCCGACATTTTTTGGAATAACTTTCAAACAGCTCGACTGATCGATTTTAAAAACTAATCAACTATTAACATTAAAAAATTCAGTGAGCTCAAAATATCACATAAATTATATTTTGAGCTCAAAAATCTCAAAAATGTCATAAGTACAATTTTAAGCGCTCAGGTATGGAATTAGCTGGAAGTTGCAGGAATGGCCTTTAGGGTGAACCGTTCTCCTAATTTTTTGTTTAATTTTCATGGCCAGTAAATATATGCATTTTTGACTTTAAAAAATGAAACCAGGTATGACTTTGTAGGAAATTTAATGCCCTTCAAGAATCTGCCATCAAAAAATTTTTATCTCAAGTGGTTCAAAAGTTACATAATTTTCAATGAAAAAAGATTTTTAACTTCCCGCTAAGAAAATTGAAAATTTTCAAAAATCGGGAAGTTATTGGTTTTACCCCGTTTTTCAAAAATCGAGTTTTTATACGATCTCGACGTTTTGAGGTCCTAGAAAGCTTCCCTGACTATTCCCGTGAGGGTGTCACTATGTCTGTATGTATGTATGTATCATTAAAAAATCACGTCGATTGCCGTCGGTCCGGTCAAAGTCGGTTCATTCATTCGTGAGTTATCGTTGACGAAAGAAAACCGAAAAAAGTGTTTTTCCAGAATTACTCCGAAATTTTTGGTTCGATCGAACTAAACTTACAGATTCTTCATAGAGCTTAAAAAATTGCGTTGAATGCTGCCAACTGCGTAAAAATCAATTTATTTATTCAAAAGTTACTGCAGTTCAAAAAATTGAAAAATTGTGTTTTATCGAAGTTTTATCAGACTTTTGAGCTCGAAGAGCTCAAAAGCATAGAAAAGTTGTCTCTCTAAGCTCAGGGAGCTTAAATTAACACATAAATTGTATTTTTGAGCTCGGAGAGCTCAAAAACATCATTAGTGCAGTGTTAGGCTCCTGATATAAAATTAGCGGGAAGTTGCACGGATGGCCTTTAGGGTCTACCGTTTTTCTCATTTTTTTACGTGTTATTTAAATGGGAAACTTTGAATGCTCACCGACACCTTTTAAAATTAAGCTAAAAATCTTTCCTTGCAGGGGAATTTTTTTTTTCGATTTATAGGTTCATTTTAACCCATAAAATCGATAGGTTAGTTTTTTTGGCTCACCCTAATATATATATATATATATAAAGTACAGTGGAGTATTTTCTGACGAAGCGATGAGAATATTCTTTAGGATATTTCTATTTTTAGTAATTTTAAGAAATGTACTGTTACTTCAATATTTTGTAAAATAAGATATAACTAAATTATTCTATTGCGGTAGGCTTAAGCCTAGGTAGGCACATGGTTGTCAACGTAGTCGGGATCCCAGGACGATAGGGGTATCATAAAATTAATAAGGAAAAAAGTTACTGCAGTTTGAAAATTTGAAAAATTGTGTTTTATCGAAGTTTTATCAGACTTTTGAGCTCGAAGAGCTCAAAAGCATAGAAAAGTTGTCTCTCTAAGCTCAGGGAGCTTAAATTAACACATAAATTGTATTTTTGAGCTCGGAGAGCTCAAAAACATCATTAGTGCAGTGTTAGGCTCCTGATATAAAATTAGCGGGAAGTTGCACGGATGGCCTTTAGGGTCTACCGTTTTTCTCATTTTTTTACGTGTTATTTAAATGGGAAACTTTGTGGCTGTCTCAAGCAGCAATTCCGGGTATACAGTGGCCGCAATTAAAAGAACTTTTCGTGTCACGTTTTGGTGGACAGGAAACTGCGACAGCGGTCGTGCTGAAACTTCACCAGGAGTTACCAACCAAGGATGAAAGTGTCGGTGCATTCGGCATTCGACTTCGATCATCGCTGAAGGCCCGTTGGAGGTCTTTATCGGTCGACGAAATTATCAATGCGGTTGTGCTTGCGCGATTGACTCACCTTGACAATCGGGTGGAGCACGTGGCATTGACTACCGACATCAAAACGGAAGTTGACTTTTTGAGTGAAATGCGAGGCTTTTCCTACACTCGAAAAAGACCCGTGTCAGCGTCAGATAACTCTTCTGCGCCGGATTCGAAGTGTTTCAAGCCAGCGGTGTCAGTGAAGTGCCATTTTTGTGGGGAAATAGGTCACAAGAAGTTTGAGTGTCCTAAACTTAAGAAGAAACACGTAGAGCAAAGCAGTAACTATCGTGGCAGCCAAGGATCATCCTCGTCATCGCGTCCTGTGACGTGTTTCAAATGCGGAGCAGCTGGCCATATTGCGCCAAACTGTACGGCTTCAGGTAGCGGTCCAGGAAACAACAAGGACAACGGTGGCGTCGAACGTCGTGTAAATCTGTGTACAGTAGCAGCTCCTACGGGTATTCTGAACCATCTTGGTGAGTCGTTTCCATATTGTTTTGATTCGGGAGCGGAATGCTCACTAATAAAAGAATCGATTGCTCTCAAGTTTTCGGGAAGAAAAGTCAACGAATTAGTAATTTTAAAGGGTATCGGAAATGTTGTAGTAAATTGTAATATGCAAATTTTATCTACTGTAGTTATGGATTCGTTTACATTAGAGATTCTTTTTCACGTTGTCTCGGATGAATATTTGAGGGAGAATATTTTGATAGATCGAGAAATTTTAAGCTTGGGTTTTAAAGTAAATATTTCCCAACACAATTTTAGTATCTGTAAATTTAAAGTTATAAATGAATGTAGTAAAGTTGAAATTATAAATTTTGATAGCGTAGATACTGATGTTGATAAAGACGATAAAATAAGATTAGTTTCAATATTAAAAGAATATGAAAGTTCTTTTATCACGGGCTTCCCTCGTACTCACGTTAACAGTGGTGAACTTAAAATACGTTTAATTGATCCGAGCATTACGGTACAGAGAAGGCCATATAGACTTAGTGTAGAAGAGAGACAAATAGTTAGAAAAAGAATTAATGAATTGCTTGAAGCTAATGTTATTCGTCCTAGTAATTCACCGTTTGCTAGCCCTATCTTACTAGTTAAAAAGAAGGATGGATCAGACCGTTTATGCGTTGACTATCGTGAATTAAATAAAAACACGATAGCAGATAAATTTCCTTTGCCGCTTATTATTCTGACTAATTAAATAATCGTCGATTAAACGATCCAATTAATAATTAAAAAGGAGAAGTAACCGAGTATTAATAAACCGCGGTCCACTTCTTTCCCACAGAGTAATAATTGATACCTTGACGAATAATACGATGATCTAACTCTCTAATCGAGGGTGAAGTCCTAGTTGTAGTTGGCTTCCTTCGTCTCGTCACTACTCCGAGGATCGGTCCTTTTGGATTTGCGTGGCACTAGGTCTGGCAGTCACACTACTTCTCCCTTTTCCACTGCACGGCTCACCTATATCAACCCAAAACTATCCCCTTCTATTCTCCCTTTAGGCCTGAAGATCGATACGCGCCAGTGCTATGTCGAACAATTATCGATCTCCGGTGACTTATCGATTTAAGGTAATTTTACCGTGTTACATCCTTCTGTTTTTCAAAGAGCAATTTTAAAAGCACTAGGTGAGCTCGCGTATACTTACGTTGTAGTTTACCTAGACGATGTATTAGTAATTGCGGATACAATAGAGGAAGCGTTTGAAAGACTTCGAATGGTATTAAAAATTCTTATAGATGCGGGATTCTCATTTAATTTTTCAAAATGTTCTTTCCTTAAAACATCTGTTTTATATCTCGGGTATGAAATTAAAGATGGAGAAGTTCGTCCAAACCCTCGTAAAATAAATTCTTCAACGTTGTTACCCGCTCCTCGGACAGTTACCTAGCTTAGACAGTTTATTGGCCTTGCGTCTTACTTCCGACGATTTGTCCCGAAATTTTCACAAATTATGAAACCTTTATATGCACTCACCTCAGGTAAAAAATATATTGAGTGGACTGAGGGACATGAAAATGCTCGACAAGAAGTAATTCGTATTTTAACCAATGAACCCGTTTTAATTATTTTTGACCCGGATTATCCCATAGAACTGCATACCGATGCCAGTTTCAATGGGTACGAAGCAATACTTATGCATAAAGTAGATGGTAAAAATAAAGTTATTGAATATTTTAGTAAAAGAACAAGTCCAGCCGAGTCCAGGTATCATTCCTATGAACTTGAAACTATGGCTGTTGTTAAATCAATAAAACACTTTCGGCATTACTTCCATGGACGACAATTTACCGTTGTGACTGATTGCAATTCTTTAAAGTCTTCCCAAAATAAGATTGACCTTAATGATAGAGTACATAGATGGTGGGCTTATTTACAGGCTTTTCAATTCGATATAGTTTATAGAGAAGGCAAACGCATGGCTCACGCGGATTTCTTCTCAGGTCTAATTTTAGGCCTGATCATACATGAACAGGCCTGATCAGGTCCAATTTCAGGCCTGATCATACATGAACAGGCATGGTCAGGTCTGAGGTATTTAACGCTTCAGATATGAACAGGCATGGACAGGCCTGGTCAGGTCTGAACGTATTTACCGCTTCAGAGATGAACATACATGAACAGACCTGGCCAGGCATGAACAGGCATGGACAGGTCTGAGCGTATTTAACACTTCAGGCCTGATCAGGCATGGACAGGTCTGATCAGGCATGGGCAGGTCTGATCAGGCATGAATAGGTCTGACCAGGCATGGGCAGGCTTGGGCGTATTTAACACTTCAGACATGAACAGGCATGGACAGGTCTGACCAGGCATGGACAGGCCTGGTCAGGCCTAAGGTATTTAACACTTTAGACATGAACAGGCATGGATAGGTCTGATCAAGCATGATCATGTTTAATTTCAGGTCTGGTCATACATGAACAGGCCTGATAAGGTCTAATTTCAGGCCTGATTATACATGAACAGGCATGGTCAGCTCTGATCATTTTTTCCCGGGAAGTACACATATTTTCTACTACATATAAGTGATCCTTATACACTAACGTATATTTTATATATATCTATATATATTTATTTCAGCCTATCGGACTTCATAAATATATACTTTTAGCAACCCTTGTGAAAATTTTTCGGACTTTTCTCTAAAAAACCCTTAAGAACTCTGAGAAAGTCTTTAGAAATCTTTGGAAGTCTTTTTCCGAAAAAAGTCCGAAAAATTTCCACAAGGGAACACAGTCATTATGTTGATTTAACTATTTTTAATAATTTAGTAGACCCCATATAAAATATATATGTCGGAGAGTAAAGTACAGTGGAGTATTTTCTGACGAAGCGACCCTGGCGGATTCGGCAACACGGTGAAAGCACAGTCGATTAACGGTTGTTTCACGGTCGTTTCACCGTATAAAGTCCGTTGTTACCGAGCGAGTTGTCAGTCTGCATCTGATACAGTTGTGAACGATATTCACTGTGAATTAACAAAATATATACGGTGCAAACGCAAGTGAATCTACTATGTTATGACCGACACCGTACGCTCAATATACTGTCGAAATACGGTGATTTTACGCTACTGTCACGGACAATAAAACAAAAAAAATACTTCGGACAGTCTAGACCGGGACTCGAACCCGTTTCATCTGGTCGCGCGCCCGAAACTTTACCAGTTAGGCTATCTGCGACGTTGCTCGTAATGTTAGATTCAGTGACATGATAAGGTGTCAAAACCAAGTCATTTTTTGATTGTACAGATAAAAATAGCTTAAATAAAGTTATATTTTTTCCATGACTTCATAATAATAATCGTAATAAATAATTAAAATTTTTTATGATTACGAAATTCTTAATTTCGAAATTACGGTGAAATTATTAACTGTATAAAAAAAGATCTGGAAAAGAAATTGCTAAAAAAAAGTATCTCATCATAATTTTTCTTGATAACAAATAATTTTTCCGTAATTTCGAAATTAAAGTTTTCATCTAAAAAAAAAAAAAAAAACTCAAATCATTAATAAAGAATTCAAATTTTGGAATTACGGTGAAAATATTTGACGTGCAGAAAATATGTTCATAGTTAAGTTGAAACTAAATTATAATTTATTAAACAATATTGATTATTATATTTTTCACAATCAAAAAGTATTATAGTTTCTCATTTAAAACTATATATAATATAATAAATTCTATATAATAAATTCTATTAACGCAAACTAATCAAGTGGAATCATTTTATTATTGCAATGCCTTTATGTAACTCTAAATATATAGTATGTGTTAGTAATAATAATAATAATAATAATAATAATAATAATAATAATAATAATAATAATAATAATAATAATAATATTAAAATATTCATATTAATTGATTGACAATTAATAAAATTTATTTAAAGGAAATAGGCAGGTTCAGCCTCGGACCAGCAGAGATTGCTCCTCCGCTAAGTCCGAGGACTGACTGTTCCAGAGGAAGTCTGGAGACAGAATGTATCTTTTATAATAATTACAATAAGTTTTATAAGAATTTTCAGCGACGTTGCATCTCAGGTTACCCTATGTGAACATAGACGCAGTCCAAAACCCACAACGTAGACTGTTTAGTCTACTAGGCTGCGTTGACGTTCTAGAAATCTGTTATCTCCAGGTATTTCCGTTACGAAATACCACGGATAATAATTAAATGATTTAAATAATTATTTAATAATTTTCAAAATAGATTTATAAACTTTAAATACATTTAAAATTTACGAGAACGTAACAACTGTAACTTCTACAACTGTTACTATATTTTGTAAAATAAGATATAATTAAATTATTCTATTGCGGTAGGCTTAGGCCTAGGTAGGCACATGGTTGTCAACGTAGTCGGGATCCCAGGACGATAGGGGTATCATAAAATTAATAAGGAAAAGAGAAATGTGCAGCAGGCAGACTATTTGAGAATAGTTTTGGAAAAGACAGTCTTGCTTTGAGATTGAGATCGAACGGACGTCCTGGTGATCGCGAATTCGTTATTTCCTAAGTCTCGGTCTATCGCAAGATATTATTAATATTGTTTGAATTCTAAATCGAGTTAACCTTGTACGAGTTTGTCCATTCATTTTTGTAATTGATCTTGTTGTAATTGTGAATATTAGTTAATTGTAATAATAAAAATGAGTGAATCACAAAATACCGAATCTCCAACAATAACTCCTGCCTCTCTGACATATATATATATATAATTTAGTATACGTTGGATTAATGTTTGAGTTTGACTAATTAATAACGAATTAAATGTTATTTCTATCAATCTACAATCGGATTTCCTAATAAAATTATAAATCAGATTAATTTACTTACATGTCTAAAAGAAAAGGCATTATCATTCAATAATATTATTTTTATAGAATCTTATTCATTATATTATAACTAATTGAGTTAATTATAAATTAAATACAGAAAAATAATTATTAATTACTTTAACTTTTAAATTTTGTTCAATTGCAATATTATATAAAATCACACTTAATAATAAATGTTATTTAACAATCTTATTTTTGTTTAGTTACATATGACTTATGCTATTCTTTGTTACTTTAGAACAAGGGTCTATTGAATTTCACACGTGTCTTTTACGATTTTTCCTCATAGAGTTTCAAGTTTCATGTGGCGAGGAATAGTCCTGGAATTACTCAAGTTCTTTTTATGGGTTCAAAGAATTCGTTTACAATGTCCTTTTGTACCGAAATATAAAATTTTTATTTTATATCTTTTTATAAATAAAGCAGAGTTAACTAAAAGATGTTTATAAGAGTAAAAGCATTAAATAAATGATTTGAATATTTACTTCGAATATAAAATTTAATTAATTTTAATCATATAATATTTAGTATTTGAATATTTCATTTGAATCTGCACTCTCGTAATAGATAGCGCTCTAATAACAGGTAGCGTCACCTGCTGGATGCACTAGGTGCATCACAAATGTAATTATTTTTAGTTACTAAGAATTTAATATTATTATGTTGGTATCGCACACACTCAACCACCAAATTTTACTAAGAATCGTGATTTCTAACCTAAACATAGTTTCTCTACATTTTCAATCAAAGCAACTGTGAAAGTAATTGAAAATTTTATTTAGAGAAAAATTAATTAAAATTAAAAAATCACGACAACATAACTGACTACCAATTTTTTGAGAAAATTTTTTACCAATCCAAATATATTAACAATGTCAGTTGGAGGAAGCGGTGGTCGAGATTTGGCTCTGTTGATGTTAAAATCATTACCTAGAGTATGTTTGGGAAATTTACGAGCTAATCCTGGTACATTGAAAAAGGTTCCGATCAATTATTATTAATAATTTTTTTTTCTTGTAATATAAAAAAAAAAAAAAAAAACATGCATCACTTTCAGAATAAAAGAGGAAGAGGTCAACACGGCGGTGACAAACATGGTCATGGAAACAAAGGTTCTGGTCAACGACAGAATTACATGAGACTTGGATATGAAACAGGAAATAGACCATTTTATCTTAGATTTGGTTTCGAACCATATTATAAAAATCACCAGTGAGTTGTTAACATAATGCAAATTTTGCATTTTGGAATAAATGTTTTGTTAACGAAAAAATTTTTTTTTAGTTTGAGGCGTCAATATCCTCCATTCAGTTTGCAACAACTGCAAATGCTTATAGATACAAACCGAATTGATACCTCAAAACCGATTGATCTCGCAACTTTGATAAACACTGGTTTATTTTCTATCGATACAAGGCAGACTCATGCTGGGTTCCAACTCACTATTGATGTTTGTATAAAAATCAATTATCTATTAATATACAGTTAGGGTTTTACGGAAAGTTTTCAATATTCATTTGTTCCCCTAAATTTATGATTGATTTTAAGTAAAACATTGTAAGGGATTTAATCGTTATGATGTGAGACTAAAACAGAGCTCAATTTAAGGTAGTACCCTCGCCAGAGGCGTTTTCTTAGGAATTTTTTAAAATTTTGGCAGATTAATATTCATATAATTCTGCATCGATTGACGCAAATTGAAATTTTTTGACCATCTAGTTTCAGAAATATTTAATTTCAAAGTTCGAATTTTTAGAGGAGTTTATGCACTGTGATATACGGGATACCGAAAATTTTACTCGTATATTTTATTATAACTAAGAAACTTTTTTTAAGATTTTCATAAAAAACTAAACTACTATTAAAAAACAGCTATTATTTGTTTTTTTCAAATTTTCATTGATTTTTGCCATCTAGATTTTTAAATATTATTAAAAAATAACTGTATTATTCAAAAATAACCATGAGTAGAAGTGAGTAAGGAATAGCAAGTGAGAAAGACAAAAATATCCTAAACTATACCCAAATTTACTCGCACTATATGTCGCGAGGGTACTACCTTAACGTAAATATTTTTGGAGTTTGTTATAATCACATGGTAATGTAAGGAAAACTTAAGAAGTTGTGTCATATTACGCCTGATCTTGGCTCAACATTTTTTGCTCTAAATTTTTTAGATCTTTCCAATGTCAAATATAAGCATTTTTTATGTTAAATTAAATTCTAATTTTATTTAAAGTTTAAAAGTACTAGCGATCAGAACCACAATTGTTTACTCTTATTGAAGAGTCGTTTTTTAATTAATAGGGTGCTGATTCATTCAGTTCCAAAGTTAATATTGAGGTACAATGGACAACTGAGCCAGTAATAGCGGCAATCGAAAAAAATGGAGGCACGATAACTACAGCTTATTATGATAAGATTAGCTTAGATTGCTTAGCAGATACAAAAAAATTTTTCAAAAGAGGTAATGCATTTTATATTTACTTTATCTTACTCAATTAAATACATAACGAGTTATTGTTAAATATTGGTCATTTCACTGAATACCTTTTTTGTACGCATGATACTCTTTAATTATTTTAATATTTAGTGATCTTATTTATATAAAGAAATAAATCAATTAAATTAATCTTTTCATTATTTAAATTACTTTTTGCAAATAGAAGCAATTGTATGGAACAATTAATTTTTGATTATAAGCAACTGAAGAAATATTGTTAAAATAATAAAGTTCAGGAAATTTTTCAGTGTTTTATATATATTCAATATTATTGTAATCTGAAATTTATAAGAGTGAAATTTTAAAGTTTGAATTTTATTCTTTTCAAATGTCTGTAATTAAGCAACTATTGAATGTTCGTATTCATTAACTTTTTAATGATACCCAATCGTTATCTAATTTTCAGGTAGCCCAATTCCTCGAAGAATGCTACCACCTATGGATTGCTTAGAATATTACAGCAGTGCAGCTACTCGAGGTTACCTAGCTGATGTACAACAAGTTGCACATGAAAGACTTGTTTTATCACAAAAATATGGTTACATTTTACCGGAATTAGAAAATGATCCTGAATTCAATATGCTTGCGAAACGTAAAAATCCACGGCAGGTATTTCATGGTCTAGCACCCGGTTGGGTCGTAAGTTTAAAAGATAAAGCTATTTTGAAACCAACAGCTGACTATCTCAAAGAATTTTATACTAATTAAATATAGTTAGTGTTGAAAACTAATATCACAGTTGGAATCGTACGATAAATATCAATTGTTTTCAATGTTACCCTGTTTATTTTTTTCTTTTTATTTTTACATTGTTTGAATAACTTTTACACATTATATTTAGATTCAAACACTAAATAATTAAAAACTGTTAAAATTTGTATGTTTGGTGGCTGTTGCTATCATATCTTGGCTAATAGACCATAATTTAGAAGTTAAACTTGAGTTCAAAGAAGTGTTAGATGATTTACAACGATAGCAATTACTAAAATACATATTTGATAGGCCTTCTAATTCGCTTGCTGTTGCACAAAATACTACTGTACTGGCTGCCTGCTGCAATGATTTTGTAAATGGTCTTACTAAAGCAAACAGAACTTTGTAGAAACATGAGTAACGGGGTAAATCGGAAAACACCATATTTCCTGGATGACAACTAAAAACACTGACTGATGGCCATCGTTTAGCCAGTTCCTGAGCAAACATAATATTACAAAGCTTTGAGTTGTTATACGCATCCATCGGCCAATATTTGAAGATAGACGGAGATAATTTTAATTGATAAATATCTTCCCTTGCTAGTATTGATGAGAACCTAAATAAATAAAAAAGTGAGTTTTGAGAATTTATTAACATATTGTATTTACTCTACCTGTGTGATTCACTAGCGACCACCACTATTCTACTATCATTACTGATTTTCAAATGATCTTCTAGCAGAACGGTTAAATAATATTGAGACAAATAATTGACTTGGAATGTTTGTTCATAACCATCTTCGGTCAATGAGTACGGATGTGCGAAAATGCCTGCATTCAATATCAATATATCCAATGCACTAAAAAAAGAAATTCATTTCAGTTTTCTAAATTGAGATTAAGATGTAAAAGTTTGGAAAATCCAAAAGTGCACGCCTCAAACGCTCATTTATTTTTTGTAACAGTTTTGTTAGCTGCACAATTGGCCCCTTAATTAATTATAAATAAATTACAAAATACAAAATGAACAACTAAATGAAATCAAAACCAATTAATTAATTGGGGCCAATTAAGCAGCCTAAAAAACTGTTACATTGGCGCCCAACCATTAAGTACCCCTAGAGAGAGAATGGAAGATGTTGAATAGTAAATTTTTAATTAATTAATTGAAATTTATATTCAGTCATTAGTTAATTTTTAGAAAAATTTAACTTGGGAAAATTATTATTATAAAACCCGGTAGCTGGTGGTAGTTAAAATATTATTTCTTTCTTAAGGATTAAACTTTTAGTCAAAGACAAGTGACCTCGACTACCTTGGGTAACAAACAAGTATAATAACAACAACAGTAAAACCCAGTAGCCATAAATGGTTTTGAAATAGACTTGTTGTCTTTTATTAAAAAATCGATTTTTAGTATAACAAAATCCTACACAAAGCTACCGAGGTTTATGACACATACTTTCTTTGTCTAGTTCGGAGAATTTTATTTCGGTATTGTTCTTTTCGTTCACTTAGTAACAACGCAGTAGTGAAGCGTTTCACTTACAATAAAATTTAATCTTTTAACTTAAATTTACTTTTTCTCTTTCAAAATATTAAAATTAGAAATCTTTTACATTAAACAAAAACTTAATCTTTTGAGAAATCCCTTTTTTATAAAGCTTAATTTTCTTGTCGTTTTTAAAATAAAATTAAAATTTTAGAGTCTTTATACCAAATTTAATTTTTTCTATCTTAAAACAATTTTTCAAATTTATTTAAAAATTTTTTCTAGTAATTTTTCATTCAAAATAAAATTTTTCAAAGAATTTTTTTTCTCTCTTTTAGAAATTAATTAATTTAAAACAAAATTTAATTTTTCAAAATTTTTTTTTAGAAATTATTTTTTTTGTTTAAAAAATTTAATTAAAATCTTTTCAAAGCAAATTGTTTCTCACTATAGATTAATTTTTGTTTTACAATTTATTTCAGCAATTTTTCTTATTGAATTTTGTCTCAAAATTGATTGATCAATTTTCAAGTTTTAAGAGCGAATACCGCACATTGCTTGATTAAGGTAGAACCCTCGCGATTTCCGTATTCAAAAGTTTATGTAGAGTGTACGGTTCATATACTTAAGAGAAGTTGGAGAAGCTTGAGCCAATATTTGAAGGTATGAATTATTGAATATTGTTTTTGTCTTCTACCAAACGCATGATAAATAAGTAAACAACTAACCTTAATTAACCTATAAAAATGCCAAAATGAGCCGGCCTACAATAAGTTCATGTTTATTATAAATATTATACTATTTATTTTACTTTTGCTTAAGTTAATTTTATTAACTTTTGAATTGTTACTATTTAATTTATTGTAATTGAATTATTTTTTTTTTTTGGAGTCTTACGCGTCAGCCTTCTGGCCTAGACACGTGGGATTTTTACGTCCCTTCCTACTATTTTTTTTTTTGATGTGCCGAACTACACATCTTAACCTCCTATCTGCAGCTGTGGCCGTCTTACAGTCTGTACCCGCATTAGCCTGTGCCCCACCCTTAGCACAGTGACCGAGGAAACCACAGAAACCTGGCCAGGATACAGTCGGCAAGGGAGCAAGCCTTGGAAATCGCAGAAAAATTGCGACTGCCAGGGCTCGAACCCACGCCTGAGCGACTGTTGAACGGACAGTTTAAGACTTAAACCGCTCGGCCACGCGGTCGCTCTAAAGATTATTATATTAAAATTGTTAATATAATTGTCTGCATACAACAACAATAAGATTGTTAACTTTTTTGAATTTTTAATAAATATAAAAAAATACTTATTTTCTATACTTACTATAATATCTAACTATAATATTACACCTAACGGACATTAAACTTTTCAAATTTTACAGCGCATGCGCGTCTCATACTTTTTTCGCGGCTCACAAAACTTGCGTTGTTGCCATAGATTTATTAAGGTATCCCTTTCTCGGCTAAAGTCTGGTAAATTTTTTTTTACTTATTCATAAATATCTCTGAAATAGCTTGGTAATTATCAATGAAATTATTTTTAAAAAATTGTTTAGTTGTTAGTTACCGTTATGTATAAAAGCGTTCAAAAACTCAAACTTTGAAATTAAATATCTCTGAAACTAGCTGGTCAAAAACTTTTTAATTGCGCCAATCGATGCAGAATTATATGAATCTTAATCTGTCGAAAATGAAAAAAAATTCTTTGAAAACGACTCTGACGAGGGCACTACCTTAACTTTATTAAATGTATAATATATTAAATTTTCTGCTGTAATTTGAGTATAAACAATTCATCGGCATACATCTATTATGTAATTATATTATTATATAATTGTATACTTGTATAATTGTATTATGATGCAATACCGAAATTTTTCTTTGAATTCATTGACTGCATTCTTGACATTGCGTAATGACGATAAATCCATAGAAAGCGCTTCGCAAGTTGCATTATTTCGTATACTTTTTATCTTTCGAATAGCATCAGCAGCTTTTTTAGAATTCCGACAAGCCATTATAACTGTGCAACCATGAAAAGCTAATGATTTTGCAGTTTCAAATCCTTGAAAAAATTTTTCAAATTATACAAATCTTTATATTTTCAAGATATTATGAAAAATAATTGCCTTACCAATGCCCGTATTAGATCCTGTTATTAAAGCAACTTTGTTTCTCAAATCTTTACCATGTAAGACAGATAAAGCTGAGCTACCAGCATCGAACCTCTGGCGAACTGATTGAGATGAGTCTCTATATTCAACAGCAAAGGCCAATCGAGGATCAGTATAAGTTGTTGTACAATTTAAATGATCAATAAATAAAGTTTTTCCATTATCCGTGGTACATTTTTCCCAACCAGATGGCAGTTCTAAAAATAAAAATATGGAATCATTAAAATTGATAAGAAACAAACAGTAATTTTTTTTTTTAATTTGAAACGAGGTGCACCGTTATATGAACATGTTTATCCCGCTGATTGGTCGCTCCTAATTAATCAATTTTAATATAACTCTAAAGCTATTATCACGGTCTCCAGAACTGGAAAAGCAGATAAATAAATTAGAGTCGTGAGAGATTACTGAGAAGGCGCGTAAAATAACGGGAGATCAAGTTCGCTGACTAAATTTAGATTTTTTTTAATAAATTTTCCATATTAAAATAGTATTACCCTTATTTATGAATTAATTAATTGGCTCTATTTGTACCGGATTCTCAATGCTACTTTCCCAAAGAACACATATTTGAACAAGATTCCTGTTGCAGACTCTTGAGCAAAACATTTAGTTTCTAGAGTCTCCGTCTACGTATGTGCCTGGCACAGGATCGTGTTGCAAGAAACTGACTCAAGGACTGTGTATAACTTGCTCATGGTATCCCTGATTAAAAAAAAAGTATTGAAAAAGATTGAAAATGAATGTAAATGAATCCAAACGAATTCTCCCAATGCAAACTATATATCTATATATACATACAATATAGATATACAGTTGCATAGGTCAATACTTATTTTTAATCAGGGATAATACTTTGTTGGTTTCTGACACATTTCTTGCACCAAAAACTAGCGGCAGATGCTTGCAGTTTAAATTTGTCACAAGTATCTGCAGCAAGACCCATAGGTAGAATTTGACGCTAGTAACTATCGAACTTTAGAGCAGTCTTGCGAAATTCTTGAGAAAGATTGTTTTATGTGCTAGTTTTAAATAAATCGTACTAGATTCTTTATGTAGATTTTACTTCATTTTCGCAAATCGCTAAAATTTTCACAAAAAAAAATCTTGATTGTAATTTAATATTTACCTCCCGCAACTATTTTTTTACTGCTTGTACGAGGATGGATCCACTGAGTACTTTTTTCATAGTGGCTGAAATGAAATTATTGAAAAGTTATAATTAAACCCTTTACATTTAAATCTCAAAACTCCATCAATAGTATTTAATAGTGTATAGCTGAACTACTTATAACATTTGAACAGCTTGACCGATCGAACCGTGATTCACCGCATTCGGAAGAATTGAATTGCCATTAGATTTCATGTAAATTTTAATCAATTCAGTTCTGTAGATTTTGAGAAATCTCAAAAACAAAATTAAAAAAAAAAAGTCTTCTCGCAATAACTTTCAAACTAGAGTATCGACCGATTCTAAAATCTAATCAGCTCTCAAATGCAAAAAGCAACATTAATTGCCGCTTACTGCATCAAAATCGAGTTATTTGTTTAATTTTGAAAAAATATAAAAAGTGTGGTTTTTAATATCATTTTTGAATTCTTTATCACAGAAAAAAAGTGATGTAAAAATCGAATCAGGTGACACGAAAAACTGTACCACTGGTGATGCTAACTGAGGTCATTTTGAAGTTGCACCACATAGTGATGCAAAATTAGTATCAAATGCATTTTTAAATGGAACTTATTTGACGTTACAATAGACAGTAAATATTCGTAGATATTTATTATGTATTTATGATTATTTTAATAATAATTATGAAAAATATAAATGTACATATTGTGAATACAACCAATACTTGGATTAAAAAATACAGTGGTTTTGCGCAAGCGGTAAAAAGTGATTTGAAATTCGCACCACAGTGCAGATACAATATTTGTATCGCCTGTGATTCTAAAATTAACCCAATCTTGAAATGCAATTTTAGTATCATTTGTGGTGTAATTTTTAAACCAATAGTAATTTTTGTCATGATCAAATCGGATTAATTTTCGAGAATTTTAGTAAAACTATCTTAACTGCGCTAAATGCCGCCAATTATTCTAAAATCGGTTGATGAGTCCGATAGTGATTGTTATATAACTATGCTACACTATAACTAGATTTTAAACTGAAAGAGCTCAAAAGTGTATAACAGTTTTATCTTGGTGCTAAGATAGCTCAAAACAGTTATAAACTCATGTTTTTGAACTCGCAGAGCTCAGAAATGTTGCAATAGGAGTAATTTATAGCGATTTGCATTTGAAATTAGCGAGAAGTTGCAGGGATGGCCTATAAGGTCATCCGTTTTACTAACTTTTTTTTTTTTTTTTTCAAAACAAAATTAATAAAATGAAATTCGGAACAATTACTTAACGTAGTAAACATTTCCATCCGCAGTAGCTCGTTCTTCCCATCCAGGCGGTAATTCATCTTCACTATCAGAATCGTTCAATACACTTACCATCGTAATCTACAATAATTGATTACTAAGAGAATATTTCAACCCAAACAAAATATATGCTTCAAAAGTTACTTGCCGATGAAGCTCAATACTTAGTTCATAAATAAACTTGAGTTGTATAAATAGAACTTCTTGAAGTTTTGATGAGGTACTTCGCAAGTGTTGAATTCTTGTATACAAAAACCAACGTTTTTTTGGTACAAATCATGTTGATTGATGTTGTACTGGAAAATAGATAATGCTAAATCAATGTGGTGAGTCATTAGTAAAAATATAATAACATATGTAATTAAATGTAGAAATTTATTACTGAGTCACGTCAAGTGGACTCCCCCCCTTTATCACTTGATGATAAAGAACTTATTAAAATATAATTATCGAAAGTAAAATATCTATAATTTCACTTAAATTTTTTTTGCGAATTTAATTTGTTTATCATATTTTTCATTAACTTTAAAATAAACAAATTGAAATTTTAATGACTTCGCGGTATGATAATCGAATTTTTAACTTCCCGCTAAGAAAATTGAAAATTTTCAAAAATCGGGAGGTTATTGGTTTTACCCCGTTTTTCGAAAATCGAGTTTCCATTAGATCTCGACGTTTTGAGCTCCTAGGAAGCTTCCCTGACTATTCCCGCGATGGTGTGTGTGTGTGCATCTCATAACTTTTGAACGGCTTGACCAATTTCATCGCGTTTAACGCGATTCGAAAGGGCTTGACCAAACTTAGATTTCGAATACAATTTGGACCAAATCAGATCAGTAGATTTTGAGAAATCTCAAAAAAAACAAAAAATTTTTTTTTCAAATGTCGTTTTTGGAAATAACTTTTAAACGGCTTTACCGATCGATTCCAAAAACTAATTAGCTCTTAACATCAAAAAACCACGTCGATCGCCATCAAGCCAGTCAAAATCGGTTGATTTGTTCGTGAGTTAACAAAAGAAAACCGAAAAAAGTGTTTTTTTGGAATTACTTCGAAATTCCTAGTTCAATCAATTCAAACATAAAAATTCTCTATGGAGCTTGAAAACTTGCATCGAATGCCGCCAACCGCATAAAAATCGGTTCATCCATCCAAAAGTTATTGCGGTTTGAAAATTCAAAAAATAGTGTTTTATTTAACTCCTACCAGACTTTTGAGCTCGGAGAGCTCAAAATGATACGAAAACTGTTTTTTTTTTTTTTTAGTAATTCGCGATATACACTTAATTTCTTTATGTCAAAAGAAAATTTCACTGCCCGTTATTAGTTTAAATAATGTGAATTTTTATATGACACAGCGGCAAGCGGTACAAGTGCTGCGCGTTACTGAGCTTAGCTGTTAAGGCTATTATATTACGTGTCTAGTCAATACGTGCCTTTTTGATCAAAATTTTCAGCCTTCTCAGAAAATTATGATTGAGGTGTCATTCGATCGAGAAGGGTATCTAGATGATTTTTGAAAAAAATGAAGTTCCACTGGTAAAAATAGCAGAAGTTATTCAAAATTTACCAAAAAAAAAGGGGAAGAGGGTTTAGTTTTTTGCGAATATCTCGAAAGCTAATAAAGATTTTAAAATTTTTTAAAAAGATTCAAAATGAGGAGGAAATTTCCTAAAAGAAAAGTCCTGACTCTCGGAATTGTAAGGCCAATATTTATAATTTTCCCAGAGGGATGAAAATACGGCCAAAATGAGTGCTCTGGCTTGCGTAAGCCACGCCTACTTTTGGCACTATTAATAAAAATTATTTTAACATATTAAATATAAAATTTAAGAAATGAAAAAATTCAGGGGCTTACAGGACAGATAAATGAACAATAATTCGCTTGAAAAAATTTTTTATCACAACTTTTCAATTAGTTAAGGAACTATTTTCTTTTAAAACGTTATTTGTTTTTTTTTTTCGGGGATATTTTATTTTTCTAGACTGAAAATAACTTAATCACCGGTAGAAATTTAATGAAATTTTACTATTGTATTTGTTTTAACTTAGGGAAAAGGGCTTCTATCAATGTTGTTGAAGTATTTGTATTATTTGTGTTGTGATTTTATTTAAGTAGGAAATCTACTTCCATTTCGGCAGCGGAATAGCACTTTTCTTTTAGTTTGTTGTCTACTGGCCTTAAGAAGTGTAAGAAATTAATTCATCCCGAACGATTTCTAACACCGATGAATTCGTATTTGATGTAAACATACTCACTCGAAATTGTCACTTCTATTGATTTTTTTACTGTAATCATTTTACTCCATTAATTACAATGTACAATGATAATGAATAACATAACAATGCCAACAACAACAGCAACAATAACAATAATAACAACAACAACAACAACCGTAACGGTATTGTTTATTTATAAATTTGTGGGTTGCTAGCAAATACAATGAGATAGGAAGGTTAATACGACGTAAAACTTTCAATAATCTTGGTAATCGGAATCTGGGCTATAGGAATTCAAGTCATCGGAACCTATGCTATCGGTTGTTTAGGTCATCACTTTCATGGCTATAGAGTTCTACCCGAACTCAACTACAATGTTCCTTTATACTCGATAATAGCTTATATTTGTTTGAAACAAAATCTACTCTATATAATAAATATTCTACAACACAGAACTTAAACTTACTAATTTGGACAGTCTTCACTATTTAAATTGTAAATTAATATAAGAATTTTAAATAATCCAAATTACAATCGGGGACATTAATGCCTGGAAATGGAATTTATAAGTCGTATCCACGCTATATACTTTTATAGTTCAGGGGGAGAAAATGTGTTGGCCACAGTGAGAGCATGAAGGTGCGTGAATATAGGCAAGGTAAAAATAAATGTATTTAGAATGGTTAATAGTATAAAGCCAAATGTAAACAAATATTTGGTAGGTTAGTAAAACAGTCTGGGCGGATTATTGACCCTTATTTTTGAGGATAAAATAGCTTGGCCTCCAGGTCTCTAAAACTTTCCCAGTCATTAAAGAGTTGGGAAATTCTCTTGCCAGACTCAGGTATCCAGCATGGTCGGAAAGAGCGAACACGTGGCCAACGCTTTGAGCTGAAGTCTACTTGAGAGGGGAGCAGCCAATTGACGTCGTCAACATTCTCGAATGTGGAACCCTGGTACAGTAAGGGGAAGCTGCCCCACCATCCCTCTACTTCACTTCGGACTCAAGACCAAACTCCAGAGAGAATTAAAATACCCTCAGCCCTCAGACTGATCTTACATCTAGCAAACATTGTAATAGTCTGATAATTTAGTTTGGTGCAAAGTTTTGTCCAACAATAAATTTAAATCAATTGAAGTTAATATTTTCTTCGCCGTTATTTTGCATGTTAGAAACCCAGTCATTTATTAATATTCTTTCATTCCTGCTACTTCAAAGTTGAGTATTTCAATATTCCCGGGCGAATTACGACCACGTCGGTAATCTCAACTCAATAAAATAAACTCACGCGTGGCCGCTAGAGTGAGGACATAACATTAGTAAAACTTTCAATAAATAAAAATAACATCCACTAGATGGAAGCATAACATACCCTATCGAAAATCTTGGCTATCGGAATCTTGGTAATCGGAATCTGGGCTATAGGAATTCAAGTCATCGGAACCTATGCTATCGGTTGTTTAGGTCATCACTTTCATGGCTATAGAGTTCTACCCGAACTCAACTACAATGTTCCTTTATACTCGATAATAGCTTATATTTGTTTGAAACAAAATCTACTCTATATAATAAATATTCTACAACACAGAACTTAAACTTACTAATTTGGACAGTCTTCACTATTTAAATTGTAAATTAATATAAGAATTTTAAATAATCCAAATTACAATCGGGGACATTAATGCCTGGAAATGGAATTTATAAGTCGTATCCACGCTATATACTTTTATAGTTCAGGGGGAGAAAATGTGTTGGCCACAGTGAGAGCATGAAGGTGCGTGAATATAGGCAAGGTAAAAATAAATGTATTTAGAATGGTTAATAGTATAAAGCCAAATGTAAACAAATATTTGGTAGGTTAGTAAATAAAAATAATAAATTAATTTTTAATTAAGCATTAAATTTGAGTAGGAGTGCTGTGTTTAATAAAAAAAATATAAAATAAAAATAAAAATGTTTAATTAATAAAAAAGTAAAATTGAAAAATAGCTTCTATCTGTTGAGTGGATTATTTAAATTATTTGAATTGTTAGGTGCCGGTTAATTTCGGTTTTATACTTTTAAAAAATATAAAACAACTTTTAAATATATAATAATAATAATAATAATAATAA
>JZSA01003506.1:0-13056 GCA_000956155.1 Cotesia vestalis | reverse complement strand
TTATTATTATTATTATTATTATTATTATATATTTAAAAGTTGTTTTATATTTTTTAAAAGTATAAAACCGAAATTAACCGGCACCTAACAATTCAAATAATTTAAATAATCCACTCAACAGATAGAAGCTATTTTTCAATTTTACTTTTTTATTAATTAAACATTTTTATTTTTATTTTATATTTTTTTTATTAAACACAGCACTCCTACTCAAATTTAATGCTTAATTAAAAATTAATTTATTATTTTTATTTACTAACCTACCAAATATTTGTTTACATTTGGCTTTATACTATTAACCATTCTAAATACATTTATTTTTACCTTGCCTATATTCACGCACCTTCATGCTCTCACTGTGGCCAACACATTTTCTCCCCCTGAACTATAAAAGTATATAGCGTGGATACGACTTATAAATTCCATTTCCAGGCATTAATGTCCCCGATTGTACATTTAAATTCGCACTTCACTGACTGGTAAAGTCACCTGCTCGATGCATCTATTAGAGGCATTGCATCTAATGACAGGTAGCGTCACCTACTGGATTCAACTATGTGTATCACAGTTCACATTCAAATTTAACAGTTGATTGAAGTTGTTATTTAAAAGTTTGTAATGCATATGTTACTTCAACATGATGTCTAAGTAAATTCGGAAACTAATTATAAAAGGATAAAGAATAGAGATTACATCTCTGATACTGATACAAAAAAAGCTTATCATCAATCCATATATAACCTAAATTTTTTTTTATTTTCATCGTATAATATTTTACAAGAAAAGAAAATAAAACAACAAAAATTGAACTAATGAGCAGTTCTAACCATCAGAAAATTATTATTTATCATTGAAAATGGCATTCTTCAAATTTATGGTGAAATCATCAAGATTAGAAAAATCAAAAAATTTTTATTTTCAGCAAAAAATTTATTCAATGTCTATAAAGGAAGTTAAAAAAACTCACCATAATTTTCTACAGAAAACAAAAATTTATCATCTCATGTATGTATATTATTGAAATATTCACATCGTTTCATTACAAAAATATTAATATTATAATAACAATATAGATCTAATAATACAATTTATAAGGCACTGCAGAAGTCTGTGACCAATTTAGCAATCTTGTTAGCTTTTGGTGTTTCCATGATATCATCAAATGACACTTTTGAAAACAAAATTTTCAAAAGCATTATTGGTTTTCTAAGTGGAGTATTACTAACTATCATTCTTTTATGCTTCCTGGTCTATTCAAAGTTTACTCTATCTTCTGCGGCTTTCTTCTGCTCATTATCAGGAATAGTATTGACAATCAGTTTAGCTTTTTCTTATCGATTTAGGTAATTGAGAAATCTTGTAATTTCTAATTTTCTTAATCGTCAAATTAAAATGCTTTTATTCTTCAGATGTATCACTTTATTACTATTTTTCCAATGTTTTTCTAAACGTGGACGCCAAGCATTGATAGCTTATGCTTTCGTTCTCATGTTAGTTGGTCCAACAAGCAATACACTTCATAACGTTCAAGTATTATCAGAGCTTTTGTCCTGTGGACAGGTAGTTAATGATGTAACTAAGTTTAATTTTTAACTCCCCGCTAAGAAAATTGAAAATTTTCGAAAATTGGGAAGTTATTGGTTTTAGCCCGTTTTTCGAAAATCGAGTTTTCAACGGATAATGAAGTTTTGAGCTCAAAATAACACGGACATTATATTTTTGAGCTCGAAGAGCTCAAAAACGTAATACGTGCAATTTTGAGTATAAAATTAACGGGAAGTTGCAGGGATGGCCTTTGGGGTCAACCGTTTTCCTAATTATTTTTTAATATCTTACAAACTTTTGAGTTCATAGGAAGAATTGAAACAAATGATTGAAACTTTCATTAATCTAACTATACAACCCTACTTAGCATTTCGATATTCTATTATGCAAATCGTGAAAGTTATTAGTAATGTAATGGATAATATTAAAAACATTTTATACACAATAAAAAAATGTTTCCTCAGTCTTTGTAAGTATTGTCAATCATAAATTGCATATTGCTTTACGGTTTTATGTTTTATAGATTCAATAATAAAGTCAGTTTACGATTGGCTTATAAGCATTGTTAACCTTTGCAATAAAAAGTTCGGAACACCGTATGAGAAATGTCAAAATGTTTTTAACATTGCTATAGTTGATTGTAAAGCAAAACTTGGACCACTATTTAAGCCTTTCTGTGAAATAGCAAATACTGCACAAAATTTATGTTATACAATAAAACCTTTGGATTTCGTATGTCTCTTGACTTCTCTAATTAAAAATATGATTTTAGATACTGTTCAAAAAAGTATGAATTCAATATTATTTGTTATAGTAGATGTTTATTACTTTAGTAGTGTAAAAAATTACTTAGTTATTTTTTATAGACATCAAAAGTTTTATGTATCAACTAAAAACAATGTTTTACGTTAAAATCAATTTTTCACATTTTTTGAATTTTGAAACTCACAAAAATAATCAGTATCACAATATAGTGATATATATCTTAAAAGATATTAAATCTAAAATTAGTAGGTTTTCGATATTGTTTAACTCAATGAGTTTCATAACAAGTTTCTTTTTCTTATGTGTTTTATTGAGGTGAGAATTTCCTGGCTCCAGTTAATGTTACTGAATTACGTCTGTTAATATGTTTTTTTCATCCATTTCAGAGTTATTAACTATAGATACAAGTGGTTAACAAAAGATTCTTTTGATAATAAATATCTTACTAATCATTTTTATGATATTGATTTAATTAGAAGACGAAAAAAAAAAGAAATAGTCTTGCCACTCAGTAGAAGAGAAAAAAAGAAATATATAAAGTTATTGTCAATAACATTGATTACTCAAGAAAAAATTCGAATGGCTAGATCAACAATTTTTTTAGGAATAGTGACCATCAAATTTTGCATTAATTTATTCGTTGATCATAGTCTTTTCTGGATTTTAAGTACCATCAATTACTATGGTCGATTTTCAACGAAAACTTTGGAAAGTAACATTATTGGATTTCATATTGTTGGCAATAAATACATCGCGGATATCTATCGAAATATATCTAAAATCTTTTTACGATTTCAAAATGATAACAGAAACTCAACATTTCGTTGTCTTCCAGATCCGTCATCACCAAATTATAATCAATATATTACAATTGCAATGATAATTAGTTTTTGCTGGCTATTGGCTCTCTTTGAGCCATATGGTAGAAGATTTAGTCAAACGGTCATGAGTTATTATTATCCTGAAAGGGCAAGACATCGAACAGTTTGGTTATACAATCATATTCTTCGGTAATGTAAAAAATTAACTCAGAAACTTTTATTATTTTTTGTCTAATATCAATGAATTATTGTAGAGTCCGAGAAAATTTTTTAAAATTCGTAAGACGTAAGCTGCGTTGCCAGCATGGATTAAAATACATCAGAAATAGTGAATCTAACACATCCTATGAGAACTTTTTTTCGAAGTACCCAATTCTGAAGTATTGTTTTAAGAAACCAAAGATGTGTCTGATATGTGGAACTATTGTGAATAAGACTAACTTCAATCACATCAAATGTATGACACCTAATTGTAATGGACTGTTTTGTACGTCGTGTTTTGCCGATCTCAATAATCAGTGCCCTATTTGTACAGGACCTATTGAATATGATGATTTGTCAGATATAAGTGAAGAAAAATTATAAAAATTATTTCCTTTATTAGATTAGTCAAATATCAACAAAAATTTTTATATCATAATACAAAATTACTTTTCACTAATTAAAATTTAATATTATCATAAATTTGCAGAAATAATTTGCATTAACAGCAGTGTTATATACAATCATACAATAGGTGTCATCGTTGATACATTACCAGGCAAATTTCCTACAATTTGAATTATTTGATTTGGTTTATAATAAATTATAAATAATGTTTTTTGTTATATAGATTTTAAAAGTCGCTGTAACAGCTACATTTGAGTATAGTGTCCGATTTGAGGCTAAGCCAAAATAAATGGATTTTCTGAAATTAATGATATTCAAAAAAAGTTTGGAAAATCCAAATGTGCATGCCTTATGTGCTCGTGTTATTTGTGAATTTTTCGAAGTAGATAGAATATCAATCACATAAAGAAAAAAAAATTGATTGAGAGTAAAAGTATAATTCAACTCAAGTTCATATAAATTTTCCCGCGTGAATCGGAGAAAAAAATTCGAGACTCCATTACCGACATTCAGTATTATGATAGAGTATGGATATATAGTTTAAGCTTCTTTCAAGCTGCCCCTGATAGCCACCTTAACTGAGAATTGCCGTCACCAAATTGGCAGCAAGTCTTGAAAATGCACTCAGTTGGTGTCAACTTGTTCACCAAGTTGTCAGCAAAAACTGCTTCTGAAACTTTTACACACCAAGTTGACGACAAGTTTCTCAAGAAATTGGGCGACAAATTGCGGCACTAGATTGGTCTTCTTTTTCTCAGAAACTTGTAACCAACTTGATGCCAACAATTACAAGTTCGGAACTTGACCGCAAGCTGTCGCTAAGTTGTTGGCAATGTTATGCTTCCATCTAGTTGATATTATTTTATTTTTTTGAAAGCTTTACTTATTGTAGTTCTTACGCCCGGGAGTATTGAAATACTCGGTTTCAGCGCGGGAAAGGAATCTTTTTAAATAAAAGAGTTCTATTTAATTTTGATCAATTTAATTTTGATCAAAATTATTTAGTTGGTTTTAATTTATTATTCAAGTTGACAAAATATTAAATGGCTTCAAAGTATAAAATTGAGATTTGCAATGTCGTGATCTTAATAATCTAAGCTCTCGACGATAAGTGTCGTTACATAGTTTTTCCGATGAGTTTCAAACTCTGTTCTTCTCCCACCATAACTCACATACATACATCCACTCCGAGGAATACATAAGTACACATTTTTTTTACTACATATAAATGATCCTTTTACACCAATGTGTATTTTCTGTAATATATCTACATATATATTATTTTATATCAGCCTATCGACCTGAAAATTGGACTTCGCTAATATATATATTTTTAGTAATATAGTCGTTATGTTTATTTAACTAATTTTAATAATTTAACAGACCCTTTTAAAATCTATAAATATTAACTTATAACATAAATTATATCAAACTATAACATATATATATATATATATATATATTAGGGTGTGCCAAAATGTAACTTCCGTGGAGGACCTTTTAAAATTGGAATTTTGAGTTCCGCTTTTAACAGGGGCTGTGTTTGGGCATTTCCTGAGATATTTCAGGGTGAGAGAATTTATTTGTTTTCCATAGAATTTTTAACAGCAGATTTAATTAGGCATTTCCGACCAAATTTTAAATTTTCAGTGGAAATGTCTAAACTAAACTTCTGTTAAAAAATTCTATGAAAATCAAATTTATCTTTTCACCCCAAAATATCTCAGGAAACGCCCAAACCCAGCCCCTGTTAAAAGCAGAACTCAAAATTTTTATTTTAAAAGGTTCCTCACGGAAGTTACATTTTGGCACACCCTAATATATACATATAAATATATACATATAAATATATACATATGTATATATAAATTTTTTAACCAATGGTATTTTTGGAACTTACTTGACTAATTATGACATATGATAGCAAAATAAGATGATAATTCCACCATGAGGACTAATGTAATAGTTATATTTTTAAGAAATCTACCTAAAAACGCCATTCGGCCACACCCGAAATGGAAGGTAGATTTGACAGAATGAATTATCATATTATCCCATTAACTTTCGTCTGACATCAAATGAAATTTATTTTAATTTCATTAGGATCTGTTAAGAATTCTCGATAGAGTAACATTTATAATTTGCTTGTACAACATATTGCCTGTTAATGTTTCAATTGCACTCTTAACTTCGATAAAATAACTAAAATTCATCAAAATGTCAATGTCACATACCTCAAATTAAAGGTAATTTCATAACATTCAGAACTCATTCAAGGTTATTATCCAAAAAATATGTGTGCCAAGTTTCATCTAAATCCGTTAAGAAATCTACCTAAAAATCTCCACGAGTATTTTTTCAAAATTTGAAAAAAAAATTTTTTTTTTTAATTACAGGTGTGACGTTCTGGCAAAAATTTGAACTGTAAATCGATAATTTATTGTAAAATTATTAAATGATTTTCTCAGAATTACATCCCAAAGGAGATTCGTTGCTGAATTGGCAACGCGGCAACGGAAATTTTAGACGATAAGAAGTCATCGCGGCCCGCGAAACGTTAATGTACCTACGTCAGCATGGGATCCGGGCCTCGACGACGTTCCCAAAATGTAACCTGAGCCCAACAATGGCTGCCACTGATCATTTGTGTAATTAAATAATTAACTAAGTCAGTCGACCGGGAGAGCTCTTCGAGCTCGAACCTTGTCCACCGGCTTTTATCTAACCTTTTCCTTATCATTAAATTTTTATGTTACAATGTTAATCTTGACTAATTACTTCTAATAGGGGGAGCGCTTCTTAGCGTTCCACCCTATTTCCTAATATTTCTATAGGGGCGAGCGCTTATTAGCTGTTCCACCCTGCTCCTATCAGTAAAAATGAATAATAATCTTATAAATAAAAATCATGGTACGAGACATTATCTGTGCGGGGATCTATCGATCAGCTAACGCGGCCGGCCTGGAAATAATTCTTGAAGTTCGGAAAATCCAGAACGTAACACAGGTTTTTTTATTTTTAAAATGTCGGATGTCGGCTAACTTCAGGGCCAATTATTTAAAATGATCTAAATTACATTTAAATTCGCGCTTCGCTGGCCGGTAGTGCCATCTGCTGGATACATCTAGAGACATCACAGGTTAACCACAGCATATTTTTGATGCTTATAACCAAAAAAGTAATCTTGAAAATAAACAAAAACATATTATTGTTTTTGTTTATAATTTTCAGTTTAAAAAGTGTACACACGTTACTGCGGGTGCCGGGCTTTTTATCTGTAGCTTATGAAATTTAAAGAGACATCGCTAACCACTCGAGTGCATATTGTATTATTTGTTATGATCCAAAACATAATACGCAGCTCTTGAGTAAATAAAAAAATTAACACAAAATATTTTAGTTATAGAGCCTTTTATTTTTGTTATTCACTTGAATGACAGTTTTTATTTAAGAGTGTCGTTTGTGTAATTTCGAACTAAAAATTTGACGAACTTTTTTTTTCTGTAAAATTCGCTACAGCAGAAAATGTCATGCAATTATGCTGATGGATTATCTCCATATGAAAATAAAGGTGTCTTAGGACTTGCTGAGGTAAATGAATTTTTTTTTTTTACGTAAGGAGTTGAATATTTATTTTTCTACGAGGTTCTAAAGATATACTTTCTATATTAAGAGGAGTAGTAGTACAATCAATTCTGATGTGCTGCAGTAGTTAAACACCCAATAGTTGCCACAGTTGTAATAGTCAAACAAGCATTTCTATTTAGATGGCATAATCATAGAGCTAATGAATTGGCTTTTATTAAAGAATGCTACAAATTCCATAAAAAACGATTGATTCGATCGGAAGATATCGTAATAAAAGCATAAAAAATATGTTTCTGAACTCGAAGTGACTAGTCCACGTATATATTTTGTCTTGTCGACTAACTTCCGAGTGCACTGGTTTACAAGTCCGAGCACGATGTTGTAATTTAAATTGAAGCTCCTAGTTACCTTTTCAATACATTTTTAAATTAAATTAAATTAAGTCTTTGAAATGAAAAAATATGCAAATAATCATTACAGAAAGTTTCATGATAAGATTTGTAAATTTCTCTAAAAAATAATAAAAAAAAATTAGGAAAAAGGTTGACCCTGAAGGCCATCCCTGCAACTTCCTGTTAATTCTATATCTAAGAGCTTAAAACTGCACTTATGACGTTTTTGAGCTCTTTGAGCTCAAAATTATAATTTATGTGTACCGAACTCAAAGAGTTAGCTGTTCTAAGCTTTTGAGCTCTTCAAGCTTTCTGGTAAATACTTTTGAGTTGATTAAACCCAAAAATAATCCGCCGATGAGCAGCCTTTCTTTAGGTGAAATTCTCGACTGGAGACTTCCAGTCGAGGAAATCAAGAAGGTCCACTCCACCTAGTGTTTTCTACGACGCAGGTAAGTGAACATTTTCACCCACGAGTTAAAGGTGACTTCCCACCTGGAGGCTTTCAGCCAAAAGTTAGTAGGTGACCACAGCCGAGTAGGTGGGGACAAGTAGGGTTTTATTGACTCCCCCCTTGGGTATCGCGGGATAGGGCCTGCGGGGCGGCGTTAACTACCCATCAGGAACTGGGAAATAGAGGGACAGACAAGATGCTCGGACCCTTTTCGATCGAATAACAAATAATGAAACTTGGCAGGAGTAAACAATAGTCCCTGGTCAATTGAATATTGTACTTTTAAATTTAATCATTAAAAAAAAAAAATCTGAAAAACAGGTGACCCTAAAGGCCATCCCTGCAACTTTTCGCTAATTCTATATCTAAGTGCTTAAAATTGCACTTAGACGTTTTTGAGATCTTCGAGCTCAAAAGTCTGGTAGCACACACAAAAAATAAATTTCTTGCGCCCAGAAAATTTTAAGGAAAACAAAAATTATTTTGGAGCAAGAAGAAATTTTCTTGGCTCAAGAAATTTATCTTGTCTCAAGAAACTTTGACTTCATTCAAGAAATTTTCAATTTTCCTTGATATTTTCTTGAGCCAAGAAAATTTACACTCCAGTCAAGAATTTTTTTTTTTCAGTGTATCACACACACACACACACACACACACACACACACACACACACACACACACACACACACACACACACACACACACACACACACACACACACACACACACACACACACACACACACACACACACACACACACACACACACACACACACACACACACACACACACACACACACACACACACACACACACACACACACACACACACACACACACACACACACACACACACACACACACACACACACACACACACACACACACACACACACACACACACACACACACACACACACACACACACACACACACACACACACACACACACACACACACACACACACACACACACACACACACACACACACACACACACACACACACACACACACACACACACACACACACACACACACACACACACACACACACACACACACACACACACACACACACACACACACACACACACACACACACACACACACACACACACACACACACACACACACACACACACACACACACACACACACACACACACACACACACACACACACACACACACACACACACACACACACACACACACACACACACACACACACACACACACACACACACACACACACACACACACACACACACACACACACACACACACACACACACACACACACACACACACACACACACACACACACACACACACACACACACACACACACACACACACACACACACACACACACACACACACACACACACACACACACACACACACACACACACACACACACACACACACACACACACACACACACACACACACACACACACACACACACACACACACACACACACACACCTAATTAATTTTTAGGCTAGTCAATATATCTTATTTTGATTAATTTAATTTGAATTATAGATCTGGGAGATAGTCATATGGGGATGCTGCCATAGAATTTGTCTAATTGAAACGTAATGGATCAAAATGTACTCTTAAATGTCTCATTTGCCCTAAGCACAGAGTACATAATAAATCGTACAGAGTGACTTTAGTTCTAAATATTGTGGACGAAGAAATTTTATCAATTCAGTGTCATGATTGTGCGGAATTAGATAAATTAAATAGTATATAGATATTCCGGTAATAACTATTACTGTTATTATTTATACTTGATCATTTTTTATAATTGTTTATTAATGACATAAACTTGTATAATATACAGGTTATAAGCTTATAGAATTAAATGTGTTTTTAAAAAAAAGACACCCATACATTTATTGTTTTTTATATCTTTGTTAGGTGGATGTAAACACTCGATTGCTTTTCTTTTGTGGTTATATAGACGATCTAAAGAACCGTCATTAACAGATGTTGAGTGCTATCGCCGAAAGTCTGTTCTTTATCAAGTTGGTTCATCTATCAAATATATTATGGCGAAAGATTCTGCTTATAATAAAGACGTCGCTGCTGTGACTGAGCCTTTTAATACGTTAGAAGACTTTGTGAAGAGAACAAAAGAAAAATCTGTACCGAGCCAAATCTTGAAATGTTTTAACCCTGTAAATGTCGAGCAAAGTCTTTCGATACACAATTTACTCGTTGACTTTATAAACTTGGGAGGAACATCATCTGAGGAATTTTTAGATTTTAGTACAATTCGAATGCCTTGAGAACTGTGTGAACTTATCGAAAAAAAGACTCAAGATCAAGCTGACTGTGACCTTTGGTTTACATTGAGATATGGACGTATTACTGCATCAAAAGCTCATGAAGTATCTCGTTATAATACACCCGATGGAATGTTGGTGGTGTTGCTGGTCGGTGGTCAAAAATTACGAAACACAAAAGCTATGGAACGAGGTAAACAATTAGAAGCTACGTTTTTACGAAGAGTTGAGCAGAAGTCGAAGAGAAAGTTTAAAAAATGTGGATTATTCTCATCCGAACAATATCCACATCTTAGAGCCTGATGCCATTAATGAGGAATTTGCTGTTGAAATCAAATGTCCAACATCTGACAAGAGTCCTCGTACATATATTGATACACATAATTATAATAAAATATCAATCAAGTATATAACTCAATGCAAATGCTTTTTACAGGAAGAAAAAAGGCATTGTTTATTGTTGCGGACCCGAAATTTGAAGAAACAAATAATTTTAAGTCTATTATTATTGATTATGTTTCAGAATTAATAGATAAATTATTAAAAGATTTGAGTAGATTTTGGAAAAAATGTATTTTCAAGCGTTTATTTAACTCTTTAAAATAAATAAATTTGATACAAAAATATTTATTATTATTTGTACATTGATACAAAATATTTATTTAATAAGTTTTAATGTTCATATTATTATTGCAAAAAAATATAACATATTACAGTTTCACTTGATGCCTAATAACTTATGTCTTCTTTATCAATGCTCCTCGTAAATTCGTTAAAGCAGCAACCATTGTCTTAATATTATTCATTAGAGAAATTAGTTTTATGTTCACTCGAATGAGGTTCACAAATTTCAAATTCTCGTATTCTTCTTATCAATCTTTCAATATGAATACGGAGACTAGCAATTCGCTTCTTCGCAATGACCTCTTCATGACTTCGTTTCTTTGTAGAGCTCACTGTAGGTGCTCTAATTAACGTGCAGCTTTTTACAATAGACCAAGTTTTCAATGTGCTTAAAGCCTCGATCAGCTAGTACAGCGGCACCGGGTTTCAAACGATCCAAATACCCAGTCTGTGACACTATTTCAGCATCAGATGTTCTACCACCGAATCCTGGTGAAATGAAATTTACGATTCCATCAGGGGTACAAGAAATTAAATATTTAATCGCATTACATTTTTTGTACTCAGATCAAGTCAGTGATTGTTTGACAGGATCTGTTGGCTTCTCTATTTTAATTTCGAAGCAATCAATGATTGATTCTACTGCGGCATAGCGACTTCGGAAGCTTATTGGCAATTGGCGTTTAATTCTCGAAGATGAAGGCCAAATAATGAAGTCTTTTAAATATTCTGCCATAATAGGCATAGTCTTCGTAAACGTACGATTTATATTTGAAGTAGACATTCCAAAATCATCTGCTAAAATGGTGAAACTTTCATTTAATATGAGTAATGATTTTTATTACCACATGGATCTAACCATTTTTCGTTTCGATGCACTTAATGGAACATTTATAAAAATTTTATTTGGCGTAGATTTACCAGTATTTTTACATGTTGGCACTACACACCAACAACAATCATTTTTTGATGTCATCAAATAATTAAATAGTTCTTGATTATTATAATAGATAACACTATAAAACGTATTTTTTAAACAACAATCACAACAGCTGATTACACGTACTCAGAAAAGTATACCGCAAGAGATCAGCGTTAGCAACTTGAAGTGGACTGACTATCGTACCAGGGGCGTAAAATTATCGTACATGGATTGAAATTATCGTATTTTTTAGGATAATGTCTATTATAGATAAATAAATCATATAAATTGTAATATTGATATGCATTCAAGTACTCTATAGTTTATCTTTTTTAAACCACCGCTGTCAAATCAACAGAACACTGAAACCCAAATGTTTTACACGTGGTACAGACCTGACCTGATTCCCTTTCCACTTAAAGTTCAATAAACGCGCCAAGTTTAAAATTCACTCAGACAAAATTTCACTGTTCCCATGCAAATTGGTTATGAAACACGCCAAAATTTTGTATTTATAAAGAAGAAGTGGATATGAATGGGTAGTGAAATAAAAAATGAAAGAATTTCTTTTATATATTAATATACACTTATATTCATAAAAACAGAAAATATATTTTTTATATTTCAATATAGTTTTTAAAAAATAATTTAATATAATTAACGTATTCATAAAGATTAATTATTTGTGTTATCACTTAGAAATCGTTTGGCATTAAAATATTATTAAATTCCTCTACATCTGCGTCAATATATAAATCTTGAACCGTTTTGGCAGTACTTTCTGTGGAAATTTTTTTCTTGTAGAGTAACGCTTTGTTCATCCGACTGTATTCACTCTGTGATGGATCATACGTTGTGCAATCGTTTTCTTTACCTCTAACTCGTTGTTTAGCTAATAGCACACCGTTTCCGTCGAAATTGTCATTTTATTGCGAGCCTTAGTTTTAATTAAGTTAATTTTGCTAAATATGCGTTCACTGTCAGCATTCGAGTGTGGAAGTGAAATTGTTTCGAGCACAAATTTTGAAACGTTT
>JZSA01003504.1:0-13915 GCA_000956155.1 Cotesia vestalis | reverse complement strand
CTCGGGTATAAGCCCCCAGGAAAATCACTCAATCCAAACTAACAAATGTTTTATTCTGATTGATTAAATAATCGTCGATTAAACGATCCGATTGATAATTAATCAGGAGAACTAACCGAGTATTAGGTAAACCGCGGTCCACTTCTTTCCCACAGAGTAATAATTGATACCTTGACGAACAAAACGATGATCTAACTCACTCGTTGAGGATGAAGTCCTAGTTGTAGTTGGCTTCCTTCGTCTCGTCACTACTCTGGGGAACGGTCCTTCTTGATTTCGGTGGCACTGTGTCTGGCGGTCACACTACTTCTCCCTTTACCACTGCACGGCTCACCTTTTTTAACCCAAAACTACCCCCTCCTATTCTCCCTTTAGGCCCGAAGATCGAGTCGCGCCAGTGCTATGTCAAATAGTTATCGATATCCGGTGACTTATCGATTTAGGGTAATTTTACCCTGTTACAAATTATTCCAAATAATAATTAAAATTTATTCCAATCTGTTCAGTGCCTCTCTGCTGGAGCCTTGCTACTAATTTTTTTATTAATAATTACTCCAATAATTCCAAATAAATTAAAAAATCCTGTCACTGCCACCCAGTATCTCTAACTGACCGTCGCACTTGATTCTGAATTAAAAATTACTTTAATTACTCTAATTAAATATCAAAATTCAGCAGTGGCCGCCCAGAGCCTCTAACTGACCCTCGCTACTGAATTTTCAATTAACAATTTCCTCAATTTTTCGAAATAAAAATAAAAATTCAGTCACAGCCGCCAGTGCCTCTAACTGACCCTCGCTACTGATCATTTAATTAAAAATTGCCTTAATTATTCATAATAAACATAAGATTCAGTCACAACCGCCCATTGCCTCTAGCTGACCCTTGCTAGTAACTTTTTAATTGAAAATTGCCTCATTTTTTCCAAATAAAAATAACAATTCAGTCACAGCTGCCCAGAGCCTTCAACTGACCCTCCCTACTGATTTTTTAATTAAAAATTATTTCCATTATTCTAATTAAAAATCAAAACCTAGTCGTGTCCGCCCAGCATTTGATTTTAAAATTTAAATCTTATTTTCCCCGTCGACTTTGCTCAAATCTTGTGCCTGTAATGAATAAATAAAAACAACCTCACTCAGCCGGCAGCAGCTCTGGCGTCTTACCCTCGCCTCCCCTACTGCCTTTCGGCTCACTTTTTATTCTTCTGTGGTGCGCTCCTGATTGGTCACTTTCATTAATTAATAATTAATTATCTATGCGTCTGATTGAAAAATGGCTCAAGACTTTTCGTCTCGACTCCACCCAAATTATTAAGTTTTACAATATATTTTAACCAACGAAATTTTGTTGATTTATTTCTAATAAAACCATTCATAAAATTCATATAATTTCGAGAGAGGGTCTAGTGACAAGGCCCACTTGGAGTCTGTCGACTACCTAACGCGGCTAAACCTGGAAAAAATTAAAATTAAATATCTTAAATTTTGAGAACGTAACAGTGTCTGTATGTCTGTATGTGTGTGTGTGTGTGTGTGTGTGTGTGTATGTGTTTTTACCCATTAAAAAAAAAGTGGGATTTCAACCCACTAAAAAAACTCCTCTCTTTTTCCCCGTGAATGGTACGAAAATTACTGAATCGGAACCGCGTGAGCATTACTTCAATCCAGTCTATGTTACGGTAAACTGTGCGTTAGGCGCAGTCAATTCTGATAGCGCCTCGCCGCTGTATTGCTGCCATTTTTCGCCGGTAGGTCTGCTTTAATATGTCTGTCCATATCTCCGCTCTATAAAGCAGTACTAAATGGACTGCTTCCAATAGAACTCTTCTCTTTTTGTTTCGTGGTCCCATCCCGTTGGCCATGATCCTTGATAGGCCAGATACCGTTTTGCTGGCTTTTCTGCAAGCACTATGGAGGCGTTCGCGGAAAGATAGTTTCTCGTCTATCATTACCCCTAGATAGCGCAGGGCCCTTGTCGACGTCAGTGTTGTTCCTCCCATGTCAACAGTGAATAGTTTTAAGAACCATTTTTGACGTGTCAGGATGACTATTTCAGTTTTGTGCTTGGCGAGTTTCAAGTGGTATTTATCAAGTCAATTTTTGACGGCATCAATAGTTTCCCGAACCAATAATTCTGCCTCCTTAGCGCTGTCTACTACTATCGTGACCGCTATGTCATCGGCAAAGCCCGTGAGTTCTACTTGTTTCGGCAACGGGATTTTTAGGAGCTCGTCGTAGTCTGCGTTCTATAAGTTAGGTCCCATAATTGAACCTTGTAGAACGTATATCGTGTTCCTGTAGACCTTTCGTGGTTTCTGTGATCAACGTCCTTTTGTAGAGATAGTAATCAATTATTGCCAGATTCTTTGGCTTTGTGTCGAATTTGTGCTCCAAGGCATCTAAAATATCTCCCTGATTTCCGCTGTTAAAAGGGTTTTTGATGTTTAGTGTAAAGAGGAGACAGACCTCGCGAGATTAGAGGCTCCATGCTTCTGTCACTGTTTCCATGACTTTTTGAATCGCGCCCACTGTGGATCGTCTTTTCCGAAAACCATGTTGGTTAGTGGCAAAGTCTCAGGCATGATCGATATCGTTGCGAATTCTTCCCTGTATTAGCTTCTTGAGCAGTTCTCCAGCAACATTCAACATGCAGAGTGGTCTAAACGACGAAGGTTTTACAGGGTTTTCTTTACCTTTGTCTAAGAAGACCAATCTCTGCCGTTTCCAGACGGTAGGAAACGTGCCAATTGTCAGACATGCATTATAGGCGTTTAAGAGTAAATCTGCATATTTCAGGGCTACAATATTTATCACTGATGGCGGGATGCCGTCTGGTCCAGGTGCTTTTCCTGTTTTGAGCGTCTTAGCCGCGTCCTGCAGTTTTTTGGATGTTTCTGCTGTTTCTTTCATAGTGCTTTTTCTTCCGCGGGTTATTTTCGCAACTGGGTGTATGCGACAGTTTACCCATCCGATCTTTATACGGGCCTCATCAGGGATCTTGATCGCACTAGCCTCATCTATCTCGCAGAAGGCTGCTCGATTACCTCGTGCAGTAAAGTTTGTCAGAGTCACATGTTTTATCTCCAGGCTTTTGGTGAAGTCGCGTTCAAATGCTTCACGGACGTTGCTCTCGGTAAAGACTCCGTCCAGGTCAAGGATCTCGATCGTTGTTTTTGGTGTAAGCGTTCTAACTGTACCGATGTTAGCGGTTGCTGTTTTTATCGCAGCCATAAAATCAGTAGTGTCTTCAGTCTTGCGACCCATTTTATTTTCTTGGTACCTGACACATCTGCCGGGTAGATATGTAGGACATTCCCCTATCCGCCACTTGGGGAGGTGCCCGATGCGAGACTCAGCAAGCCCGACACAAGGTGTGTGTGTGTGTGTGTGTGTGTGTGTGTGTGTGTGTGTGTGTGTGTGTGTGTGTGTGTGTGTGTGTGTGTGTGTGTGTGTGATCACCGCTACTTCTGTCAATATCGGTTAATTCGTTCGAGAAATATCGTGAACAAATGAAAACCGAAAAAAGGGTTTTTTCAGAATTATTCCAAAATTTCCAGTTTGATCAATTTAAACTTGAAGATTGTTTACGAAGCTTAAAAAAATTTGTCGGATGCCACCAACCGCGTGAATATCGGTTCATCCATTCAAAAGTTATTGCGGTTTGAAGATTCAAAAATAGTGTTTTATTATACTTCCATCAGATCTCGAAGAGCTCAAAAACGTCCTAAGTGCAATTTTAAGCGCATAGATATGGAATTAGCGAGAAGTTGCAGGGATGGCTTTTAAGGTGAAACGTTTTCCAGATTTTTTTTTTCTAATTTCTCACAAACAATGTAAGATATTCATAAACGAAAAACATCATGTTCGAGGAGATGAATAACAGGTAGTTAATAGTATGTGCAATATGGTTAAAGTAGTATTCAATATGTAATAAAAGAAAGATGAAAAGTGATAATGGTGACAATTTTGATAACAGAATTTACAACATCTGAAAAATTCATTAAGTTTTTTGGATGATACCTTTTTAACGATTACTAGTTCGATAACAACCAGCAACAGAGATCATTCCAAGGATGAATGAAACATTTTTTAGGAAGATTTATCTCAGTCCGTTACGTATTGTTTCTGAATCGTTCATATGCACTGACGTACAACTCATATTAAGCAAAATGATTGAAGTGTATCCAAAATCATTTGATTTTTAATAATTTTGAATACTTTCTCATCCTTCTAATCGAGTTGAATACTATTATTTATAAGCTTTTAACAAATAAAATCATTTTGAATCGCGATTTTGTTTAATAAGTGAGATCAATTGACGGCGGTGCATTGAATTTGTTCAGCGCAATTTTTCGTTATATATACTGAAAAAAATAGATAAAAAATACGCTGATATTACAGTACGTTCTCTCGTTACAAGAACATCGATTGCATGGCGGTCTATCGATAATAGAGCACACATTATTAGGCGTACAATTAATAACCAAATTTATATCTTGAAGAAAGTTGAAATATAATCCGAATGTGTGTAGTTATAAATAACGTTTTCAAAAATGGTCTATTGTTCAATTACAGAAATATGACAGCACCGAGAAGCTTAAGTTGAAATGTGACATTCTCACGGGATGGATAAATGAATCTCGTCATGTAGTTGTTCACACAGGTGCTGGAATCTCAACATCGGCCGGAATTCCAGATTTTCGGTAATAACATATTTTAGTTAGTTATTTATTAAATAATCGATCTTGTTTGAATTGAGCATTTGAGTATTTTTAACTTCCTGCTATGAAAATCGATGATTTTCCAAAAATCGAAAAGTTATTAGTTATACCCTTACTGACGCAAATTTCGAGTTCCCCTCAGATCACCAGGTTTTGAGGTTTTAGGGCCAGTTTTTCAATCCGTTATAAAATTTATCTCAGTTAAAAAGGTTATTGTTGAAAGTGACAAAGCTCATGAGTCATGATATAGGTATGATAAGCAGATAAATATGCCTATGGTGTATTTACTAATAACTATAAGTAATAAGGCGAGTCAAAAGTGCGAGCAGTCTATCGTGTGAGTCATCACAGTCTAGTCGCATTGATAATTGTCTATCGCGTGCATTTCAGTTATATGTATAATTGTTTGTATCTAAACTTTTACTTTACTTTTATATCAATATATTATTAATTACTAAAACGAAGGCGTTATTCATTTTAATCGTCTCTCAAAATCTCGATATATAATAACAGTTATCAATATTGAAAAAAAAAAAATCATAGGCGAAATGACGTTGCTTCCGAGTAACTCTCTTTGAATTTTGTTACCTACTAAAATCAAAACAAATACAAGTGATATTGTAACAGTTTTGTCTGTTCAGGTTAGCCCCTAATCAATTAAAAAATAAATTGACAAAATTAACAACAACAATAATTATTAGGGCGCCACCAAAATTTTTAATCGCGGTTCCTGGAACCGGTCCAGAGCTGAGAAATCTTATCTTAGGGTAGAGAGAGTGGAGGAAGGTTGCTGCTGAATAATAAATGGTTAATTAACAAGATTGACCAATAAAAATTTTAACAGTATCGCGACTTATAACAAGTTAACAAAATTTACTCACTCACACACTATCCACACTTAACAATATTCTTATTCTCGACGAGCCCCTTTCGGCGTCTACCCGTCGATTTCTAGCACGTGCCCCTCTCGGCGTCTACACGTGAAATTATTATTAACAAAACAACTAACTTTTAATCACCCGCACAGAGACCAATCATATGCAAGGATCGTTAACTCGGCTCACAGGAGTAACAGCCCAGTGACCAAACGTAGACCTAGATACTCTGCAGCACTCTCTCATAACCCGCTCCAGCTACAGCAGTAACAGCCCAGTGACCAAACGTAGACTTAGATACTCTGCAACTCACACATAACCCACATTTGTCTCACACTAACACTACTGACTTGACTTTATTTATAAATTTATAATTGAGAATAAATTAATTTTATTTAGAACTTAAAATTAAGCCAATTGAAATATCCAATCATTAAAATTTTTATAAAACAATATTTTCAATTTAACAATTTAACTCCAATTAACTTGAACTAACATTTACTTCTTAACTTCCGATTGTTAATTTTGGTTCGGTATTAAAACATCAATTAGATTAAAATTATAGGATCAGATTAAAATTCCTGACTACTTTACTAACATGGTCTTAACGTGACAGCAATAATTGATTAAAATAATAGGTCTTAATACCTTGAATTAACTTTTGCTGATTGAATTAATCACGATTTAAATTTTACAATCAAGTTCAAAATTATTAACACAAGTTTAATGTTGTAAATTAATTAATTCTGACCAATTTTTCCTGTGGTATTTTCGACTCAGAATAACTAATTTCTTGGACTTAATATCCACGCTATTAATTTTTAGTAAATTTTAATTTATCTAATTCACAGACTTGATCCCAAAATAAATTAATTGATAATTAACGAATAAAATTACTTACAATATAACAATAATTCAATAATTAATTTCCAATGTAATTTTCGTAATAATTTTCTAAATTATAAAAATTGACAAAAGTCGAAGCATTCAATTTCTTGGCTAGAACATTCGCTAGCCTAGTTGTCTTTGACCTTAGGTGTTGAAATTTACTGCGACACAAAATGTACTAACGCTCGACCAAAATTCCACGAGTAAAAACGCTTGACGATTATTTTTCAAGCAACAAAATTAATCACTTTTCTTGCGTTAATTATTATAAAAATAATAACAATAAATTAAGCGAATTTTTTAGATGTTAATTATTTTAATTGACTAATTTTTTAGTTGTTAAAATTTTCCCGCAAGGTCAATTGAGTGACTCTCGGGTATAAGCCCCCAGGAAAATCACTCAATCTTAACTAACAAATGTTATATTTTGACTAATTAAATAATCGTCGATTAAACGATCCAACGAATAATTAAAAAGGAGAAGTAACCAAGTATTAGTAAACCGCGGTCCACTTCTTTCCCACAGAATAATAATTGATACCTTGACGAATAAAATGATGATCTAACTCTCTTATTGAGGATGAAGTCCTAGTTGTAGTTGGCTTCCTTCGTCTCGTCATTACTCCGGGGATCGGTCCTTTTGGATTTCCGTGGCACTAGGACTGGCGGTCACACTACTTCTCCCTTTTCCACTGCACGGCTCACCTATAATAACCCAAAACTACCCCTTCCTATTCTCCCTTTAGGCCCGAAGATCGAGACGCGCCAGTGCTATGTCGAACAATTATCGATCTCCGGTTACTTATCGATTTAGGGTAATTTTACCCTGTTACAAATTCATGTCAAGATCTCGCGCCAAACCACGGTAAAACCACGGAAAAACCACGGTGGATCCACCGTGGTTTTGTCGTGGATTCACCGTGGATACACTGTGGATCCACCGTGGATTAACTGTGGTGAAATATCACGAAACCAAGGTGGATCCACAGTGGTTCCACGGTGGGTCCACGATGTGGTGGTTTAACCGTGGATCCGTCGTGGATCCACGCAGGCCCCGAAGATCGAGGCGCGCCAGTGCTATGTCGAGAATTTATCGATGTCTGATGACTTATCGATCTAGGGTAATTTTACCCTGTTACAATATAAATATTAATCTTCAATGATAAATTTAAAATATGTTAAAAAAACTAATGAAAACAGTTATAATTTTACAGTAGATGACATTACAAAATTTATTATGGTGTTCATCAATTGCTTTTACATAAATATATGAATTGCCTGTAAATTTTACCTATTGATTAAAAAAACAGAACCTCAACAAAACGTTACTTACTTATTCTTAGGATGATTTCTAAAGGTTAAGTTCTAAGATGAGCCAAATCTGTCAATTAGTTTAGAAATGCGAACAATACAAAAAATTTCAAAAATCGCAAAAAATTTTCACTTCTACCGTATTTCCGTGCAATAATAATGATTGAACGTGATATCCTATCTAATTTCTCTAAATTGCACCTGAAAGTTTATCAAATAAGCTTTAATTTGCGTACCTCATTATCAGTCTAGGCCAAAAATTACCTACTATTTCAGACAGATTTAATAAAATTTTATTTTTGTGATCGTTAAAGATCTACTAGGAATCTACTTCCATTTCGGTTGTCGAATGGCCTTTTTTTTTTTTTTTTTAATGGTTCTAATTTTTTCAAAATATAACTTATTCGAACGTTTATATTTTCAAAATTTGTGTTTTTTAATGTTGTCCAGTTTAACTCTTTTTGGCAAAATTGTGAAGCGTTCCGCATTTTTTTTCAAATGACATACTACTATGAAGCAGGAAAGAATGGGAGTTAAGGATCTAATTTTTTGAAATTAATTTTATCTAATAAATTGCATTTTGTAAAACTTATTGTACAACTCATGATGCGAAACATCAGAGAGGGCTTGATGATCGAAAAATTAATTCGCCTCATTTCAGCAACTTTCTTTATTATAACAGATGTGTTAGTTTACGGAATCAAGATATTTTACATACTATTGTGAAGATAATTTCATAAAGATTAATTTCTTATTTTTCAAAAATTTATTGACTGCAATGAAAACGGAAAAATACATCAAAATAGTTCAAAAATTTTTTATGTCCGACATGTATAAAACACTGAAAACACTGTACTTGCGAAGAAATCTATTGATTGAGTCAAATTTTTTTATTAACCCTTTAACGTTCTGGAGTCTCGAGAAATCTTAGTGTGAGAGGTTAGGGAGCACCCTGGTGGAAATACGATTCTGTCAGTAGTCTGAATCATTATTGTGCAATAACTCTTCGATTGATCGGGCGTTTCACTATTTCCCAGGTACAATTTTTAATTTGCGCTAAAAATTCATCCTCTAGTGCACTCCTTCATTCGTTTACATCTGGAAGCTCTCTCGCTTGCTCCCATGTTGTTGGATCGGCTGTCATCGTAAGGTTTGCATTTTCAAAAACGTCATTATCGTTTTCTTTATCCTCTTCTTGGTCTTCACTCCATTCAGCCTCCCCTTCTCCTTAATTTTCGGAAGTTTCATCGTCACTTTGACTCGCTAAATGATATTTCTTACGTGGTCTTCCCAATGATCCTGTTCGTAAGTATTTTGGACGACCCCTTCCACGCTTAGCTAGTTGTATAAGATTTTCCCATGACAATGTGGTTCCTCTTTTTCTTGCGCGTCTTGTTTCAGGATGTTTGTTAATATTTTACTCTGTTTCATTGGTATTCTCATTTAAGTCTACGACTAGACCATCGCTGTTTTCAATATCATATTCATTCAATATTTCCTTATATTCGCGTTTAAAATTGGAGTATCTCAAGAATCTCACATCTCTGCTCACAATTGTTTCATTTTATTGAAGGATAAATACGCGATAGGCTTTTGAGCTTTAAGAGTATCCCAAAAAAATTCCAGGCTTCGATCTCGACTCAAATTTGCCTTTGTTTTGTTTCTTGTCGAGCACGAAAGTTTTTGCGCCAAAAACTTGCATGTGTGCCAAAGTGGGGGTCTTTCCCGTCCACACTGTATATGGTATGCTACCGCTCAGGGCGCTTGTCGGACATCGGTTGCGTGTATAATTTGCATTGTATATCGCCTCGGCCCAAAAATGTGGTGGAACTCCTGCTTGTTTCATCATACAGCGTGCCATTTCCACCAACGTTCGGTTTTTTCGCTCGGCTACGCCATTTTGTTGTGGCGTATGTGGCGTGGTTAAACGGCGTTTTATGCCATGCTTTTGTAGAAATGCGTCAAACTCCAGATTACAATACTCGGTACTATTGTCCGTTTGGAGTGATTTTATTTTCTCTCCCGTAAATGTCTCAACTTCATTTTTATACTGCTCGAACACTATTAAAACTTCACTTTTCCTTTTTATAAAGTACACTTCACAATAATTCGATTTATCGTCTATAAAAGTTACGAAATACCTCTTTTGGGCAACTGACGCGTGCCTCATTGGTCCGCATACGTCACTATATACTATTTCCGATAGACTTTGTGTACATTTATCTTTACTTTTTTGCGAACGGTAATTGTGTTTGTTTTTCACTAATACACACTTCACACTCTGGAAGTTTTTCAGTTATGTTTATTTTTAAACTATGTACAAGGCCAGTTTTGATCATTTCCTTTATATCTCCTTCATTCAAATGGCCTAATCTCTCATGCCATAACATGATGTCTAGTTTATTTTTCACTTCCACTTTTTTCACGCAGTTTTTACTTTTACGTACATAATACAAATCTTCTCGACGATCTGCGCGCACAAACACTTTATTGTCTTTTGTCACCAACGCGTCATTTTTTTGAAATGTTACCACAAAACCGCGATCTGTTGCTTCAACCACCGATAATAAGTTCGTTCGTAAGTCTGACACATGTAACACGTTTTCAAATTTTATTTCATGATCACCATTATTGTCTACTATTAATCGAACGTCTCCCGTTCCTGTGATTTGCGTACTTGAATTAGTTGCCAATGCTACCTCAGAGTTGGCGTGCTTGTAGTTTTCAAATGCCTCCCTGTTATTACACATGTGGCTAGTGCAACCACTATCAATGCACCATTCGTCACTCACTTTGTTGTATACTGCCTTTGCAGCTATGTTTAAACATGTGCTTGATCCCTCGTTATTTGCAGCTTTGCTTTCAGTCTTATTAGCGCTAAATTTTTGCTTATGATGTCCTGGCAGCTTCGTTCTGCATTCCCTCGCGATGTAGCCATCCTTCCCGCAACGATGACACTTAATTTTCCTTTTGTGTAATTGATCTTGTTTTCCTTCTTTGAGGAAATTATGACTTCTTGAAGTTATATTCGGTTTTCTCGAATACATGGCACCTTGTGGGCTTGATGGGTCGGCCATTTGTCTCTCTCGTCGGTCGTATAATTTCACTATGAGCGCGTCTAATTTTGGCAATTCATCGCGTGACTCGATGTTCTCTTTGAAAACTACGCATGATTCTGGTAGGCTGCCTAGTAACAGCATTACGAGCATTTGGTCTGGGATTTTTATATCGGTATCACTCAATTTTTCGGCCGTTTCACAAAAATCCGCGATGTGCTCTCTCAGGTCATCACCCTCATTCATTTTTGCCGTGATGCACCTCTTCAATAATGTAGATTTACGTGTTGCTCCACGTGACTCAAAATTTGTTTTTAGTTTATCCCAAATTGCTTTTGATGATCCCAAATTTGCGTATGGTCTCAATTCACTACTTGATATTGCTAGCATAATGTCTGATTCCGCCTTCCCGTCCAGTTTTGTCCATTCTGCCGATTTTACCGGATCTGATGTTGTTGGTTTTCGGATCGCACCTGTTACATATTCCCACAGATCATTTTTCTTCAAAATTGCAGTCATATGTATTTTCCACGTGTCATAGTTATCGGCAGTGAGCGGATCGATTTTGACAGTCGCCATTTTTTAACTCGCGTATTTTACTCAACAAGGCAGTTTTCCCGCGTATTTGATACGAATGACGCTAACTCTGATTTTTCACGTGGCAAATTTTAATTCACTATTTTAATTTCCCGCAATCTGGGCCCATAACCTGTTACTATTAAATTAAACTTCAGTGGAATTAATAATAATAATAAAAGTATTTATTCGAGTATAATGAAATTATAACTAACAATAAGTATAAGAAATATTTCGGTAGACTAAGATAATCCGATACTGTTCGTTTAGAACTAACTCTCTGACTGACTCACTGTATACACACTCGATACTTTAATACTTAATTACAAAGTTCCAGAATTTTCTACAGTTTTATGGAAAGCAATCACGTGCAGTTTTGACTATACTTAACAAGTTAGGAAAGAATTTTCTAACTACATGCCATCTCCTAGAATTTATTAATACTTATCATATTTTAGTCCACGAATTTACAATTGGAATCTTTGAGTATTCTTAGTTTCTTATAGATGGCATATAGTTAGAAAATTCTTTCCTACATAGAAAGTTAATTTATAAATGTGATAGTCCAAATTAAACATCGATTGGATTCACTCTCCGAGTAGTATCTATTTTCAGCAGCAAATGCACTTTATTTGCTGATGATGTTTTGACTTGCTCAACTATGAGCGATTTGATGCGCATTGAAGTATTTTTGTAATGAAAAATTTTTACAAAACATGCATTAATTCTTGTTTATATTTTAATTTTCTCCAGTTCTGATAAGTAAATTTTTTGAAAAGAAATAATCTCTTTTTTTTACTGTTAAACTGAATAAATCTTATCAACTCTTAATAACCCTTTGGGAAAATTTAAACTCGCTAGAAAATGATTTGTTTATAACAAGGATAAATTGATATCATTATTTCAAGAAATAAAAGTTATTAATATTACTTCATAACATCTCTAAAAAAGTCTGATTCTTTCACATTTGAAATTTTGTCAACAGCATTGAATAAGTCTGATTCAGTCTTCTTGCAGAGACCGAAATTTATGTTAAATAATAAGCTAAAACAACACCATCTGCTTTTATCTAACTTACCGACTCTTATTATAATATTTTCAGAGAGATTCAGACTGGTGCCATTCTGATTCAGAGTCCCACAAAAATGATTCAGACTACTGACAGAATCTTATTTCCACCAGGGCAAAACCGATCATAATGCGTTATACGGCTGTTTGAGTAGCGGTTTGACTGTATAATGTGCCCGTGCGCCCCCTTCTACTATTTTTCAAACCCCTTCTCTACAAAACAGACTACAATTCTCTCACTTAAAGAAAAACATGGACGATTGTAATTAGGAATAGAGATTCAAGGTCGACCGTTAAAGGGTTAATTATTTGTCAAAATTGTAGGTCACCGAACGCGAACAACTAGGAAATTGAATTCTCTAAAAAAGGCCTGATGTAATTTTGACGTCATTCATTTATTTAATTTATCATTATCATCAAATTCTTATAAATAAAATAAAAAAAAAATCATTTTCAACTAAATATCAATTCTACTGCAAATTTTGAATCATTTTTCAATCAAAAAGGAATTAATTAATATGATTTTGATATTACTTCTTAAAAAATAAAAAAGTCATCTAAATAGTGTTATAATTAGTATAATGTGACTAAGAACATTTTCTTCTTTATCAGATAGTTTAAAAGCCATCAGCCATCATTAAGGTTTGAAAAATGATTCCAACAAATTTTCAGGCGACAAAATAATTATGTTTTTTCCCACGGATACAATTTTCAACAAAAAATTCTCATGACTGCATTACCTCTGTTTATAATTACAAAATTTATGTTTTGGAAAATTTAATATCCATTGAAACTCAAAAATAATTAATATTAAAAAATACAATATAAAATTTTCCAATAATTTAATTAATTCCAAAATAAAATTTAATTTTTCAATCTCTCAAAAGAAACAATATATTTATAATTTAAGTAACGAGCAATAACAATGTAAATACAAACGATGATAATAATAATAAGGATATTATCTCGATTAATTTAAAAAAAACTTTCTCTATATAATTTACTCTTAATTATATTTAAAAATTCAATGATCATGTTTATATTTATTTAAACGCATTACTGGCGTATTATAATTGAATATAGTGGGCTATAAAAAGTAGGATACAAATTAATAATGAGCCCGATAACGAAAAAAAAATATTAACAATAACAATTTTAACAATATCGCGACTTATAACAAGTTAACAAAATTTACTCACTCGCACACACTGTCCACACTTAACAATATTCTTATTCTCGACGAGCCCCTTTCGGCGTCTACCCGTCGATTTCTAACACGTGCCTCTTTCGGCGTCTACACGTGAAACTTTATTAACAAACCAAACTAACTAAACTTTTGATCACCCGCACAGAGACGAATCGTATGCAGGGGTCGTTGACTCGGCTCACAGGAGTAACAGCCCAGTGACCAAACGTAG
>JZSA01003502.1:0-27308 GCA_000956155.1 Cotesia vestalis | reverse complement strand
CCGAGCGTGACGGTTTTTTTTTATTTGATTCTATTCTGGCTTTAGTCTGGGTTCACTCTGGTTTCATGCTGGAAAATAGGCACAAAACCACTCTGGAAATACTCTGGAACCATCATGATTCCATAATGTTTCCAGGATTTTTTCAGACTGATTTCAGAATGATTTGAAAGTCGCAAGGGATACACAGTCATTTAATGTTACTGTTGATAATCCTTATTCTTGGAAAATTTTTACTTATCCTGATTTGGAGTGTTGTACAATAACGTATTTTAATATTTTAAATAAACAAATCCACATCACTAAACTATGGACATAAATCAAAAAAGTTAAATATTTATATATATGTATATACTCTTTTCAGTACTCACTATCATGTCAAACATTAAAATAATATTAATTTAATCGTTTACTGCAATATTCTATAGATTATTATTATTTTTGTTATTATTATTTTAATTTTAAAGTGTATGTTCTACATAATGTTAGACTTAGTAAAAAAAAAATTCTTTTAAAAGTATAATAAATTTTTCAATTTGTGCTGGAGTGATGTTATTTAATAAATATGTAGAGTCAGAATTTCTTAAACGGGCCACTAAAAATCGACTATTCGATTTTGATATATCTATTAGCATATTTTGGTAGCTTTATAGGTTGAAAGTAATACCCGAAAATGATTTTTGAAAATTTCAATTTTTCAAAAATTTATGATCGAGTAAAAATTTCGAGTACTTTTTTTTTAAATTAAAATAAATCAGTGAATAATTGCTGGATTTGAATGAAACTCGGTTTGTATACTAAGGAATAGCAGATGAATAGAACAAAAATAATTTATGTAAAAAAAAAATTGTTTATAATTAATTAGTTTTATAATAAACAAATGGAAATTTAACTAATTTCTCGGTGTTGTAAAAAAATTTTTTTTTATAAAAATATTCGTTGAACTATTAACTAAATGATGGCACAAGAAAATTTTAGTGCTCTCTTACCAGGAAAAAGATATGAACGATTGAATGTGGTAAACAGCGGCCGAGGCGGGCGTGCTACGCCGAGCGCTGCTCCTATGCCGAGCTTCCGAACATACTTCTACTTTCTGCAATTTTCCAGGTTAAATAAAATTTTAAAAATAAATGACATTATTAAATATTTATTAAAATTTTAAATTTATTTCTTCACAGATTTTGTGACTTTCACTACAGAACTTTTGCAATAATTTGAAATTACTTTTAATTTTTTACACAGAAAAAAAATCAACTTGATTAAAGAGAAAAATTCTTGAACCAAGAATGTAATTTTAAAGAGGGTAATTGTCTTGAATCAAGAAGAAAAATTCTTGAATTAAGTAAAATTTCCTTAAATCAAGAATTTTTCTACTCAAATCAAGAATATATAGTTCTTCAAAAATATATACCTGATTCAAGAATTCAATTTCTGTTCTTTAGATGAATATAAAAGACACGAAGAGTATTTGAAGGAACGGTTTTCAACAGCTAAAACTATTAATGGAACCTGTACATTTCATTCGTTTAAACCGTGTAAAAATAATTCCCTAGATTGCAAAATAATGTCAAATTATTGTAAAAGTTCTATAATGAAAGTCACAAAATCTGTGAAGAAATAAATTCAAAATTTTAATAAATTGTTATGTCCAAATTAGGGACTTTAAATTTATTTATTTGTTTCGGCCCAAGTCACTTAAGACCTATAGACCGGGGACGTAAACGAGGATTTTGACTAGGTTTTTTATTCTAGAAATAAATACTCGAATTCACTTAACAAATGTATATTAAAAATGAATGAAATTTAAGATCTGTTACAAAATTGAATGAATCAAACTACAGAGATATTAATGTAAAACCAAATATACGTATAAATACGAAGTACAATTGGATGTATAATAACATTTACAAAATAATCTTAAAAATACCTGAGTCACTGTGTTATCTTCTTAAAATTATAAAATGCTTCACGATTTGGGCTTCAGTGTAGAAATGGGTACACCGAAACTATAGACTGGCTGATTGTGAGGATACTTGGAGCTGAAAATTCGGCGCGAATATATCACGAGGGTGATACGAGTTCGGCACTACTATCTGAATTACTTAGAAAAATACTCGGCGCGAATATATCACGTAGGTGATACGAGTTCGGCACTACTATCTCAATAATAAAAAAAAACGAAAGCCAACTGTACTGAAGACTGAGCAAAAACTGAATAGAACTGGACAAGAAGTGGACAAATAACTGCCTATTTTCGAGGGTGCGAGAGTCTACATAGTTTCGGTAAGTCCCTTTTCGTGAGCGCGGGAGGAAAAAGGTCCGTCCAATCAGGAGCGATTTTGCGGGTCCTGTCCCCTCCCCATAGGAAAAGCGGCCCAGGTTACGCCCTATGCAAGCCTGTGTGTATGCGCACTTACACACACGCATGCAAACTTCCCATTTTTTATTTATTTGCGACTATTTTTAATTAATGCTATTGTTTATAATTTTTATGTTTCTAGACCTTTCTAAAAATAATCAGCGATGTTTAATATTGGTACTGGAACTTTGTTTGAAATTCTAGCTGAATTTCAACACTTTGTACCAGAATTTTCATCTATAATTATTTATCTTATTTAAATTTTTGTGTGAAAATTAGTTTATTAATTTAAGTTTAACATTTATTCGGGTATTATTAACTTAATCTTATTCAATTCTAGAATTTATTTAATTATAGAGAATATGAAATTCGTTTCTTATAGAATTTGCTTAGTTTCTAATATTTATTTAACGATTTAGTTTGAGTAAAATTTTAGTTGTTTAATTTGTTGAGTAATTGGCTTTTTTTAAAATGGGTTTCTTTTTGTTCGGAATACTTAAATATTTTTATCAAGCCTATGCATCTCGTTATTAGTTTAGAAGAAAAAAAATGATACTATCTAATTGCATTGTCATTAAAGTTTTAAATAATAAAAAAAAATATCTGTTAAAATTTATCGAAAACGTAACCTTGGTTGATTTGAATCTTAAGTAAATTGAGTTGTTTGTGAGAGGACAGATTTTGTCGTTGGGTATTTTCTGAAATTATTTCTAGATTTTACTACCTATTGTAACTAAATTACTCTAGCCTAAACAAACATCCCGCATAGATATTTTTCCTTTTATCACTACTTACTTTAGGCCTAAGATTCTATATTGAATTTTATTGCCCTCTTATCCTCGGGTCCGTTTAATTTTAGGCTTAAAATTTTTCATTTAAGTTTCGAGGAAAAATATCCATGGACTGTGTCTAGCGTTGCGTTAATGACCCTGGTATCATTAGTGCAACCTTTTTTTTCTATCGTCTAAGTCTTATCGTAGTTGTACGTGTGTAAAAATAACTATTCGAAAATTACATTTATTTCTTATATTATTTCACCGAACGAGATTTATGATCGACTCGACTTATTTAATTATTTTAATTTTGATTTTAATTAATCAAATTGTCTGGACATAACAAAATATTTAATAATGTCATTTATTTTTAAAATTTTATTTAGCCTGGAAAATTGCAGAAGGTAGAAGTATGGTCGGAAGCTCGGGATAGGAGCAGCGCTCGGCGTAGCACGCCCGCCTCGGCCGCTGTATACTATTCAATCGTTCATATCTTTTTCCTGGTAAGAGAGCACTAAAATTTTCTTGTGCCATCATTTAGTTAATAGTTCAACGAATATTTTTATAAAAAAAATTTTTTTCTACAATACCGAGAAGTTAGTTGAATTTCCATTTGTTTATTATGAAACTAATTAATTATAAACAATTTTTTTTTTACATAAATTATTTTTGTTCTATTCATCTGCTATTCCTTAGTATACAAACAGAGTTTCATTCAAATCCAGCAATTATTCACTGATTTATTTTAATTTAAAAAAAAAGTACTCGAAATTTTTACTCGATCATAAATTTTTGAAAAATTGAAATTTTCAAAAATCATTTTAGGGTATTACTTTCAACTTATAAAGCTACCAAAATATGCTCATAGATATATCAAAATCGAATAGTCGATTTTTAGTGGCCCGTTTAAGAAATTCTGACTCGTATTATGTTATTATATTTTCGAATTTGAATTTGGATGACACGCAAAATCGTGAAGCGTTCCACATTTTTTAAATTCGAAAATAATGCTGTGAAGCGGTAAAGAATAGGAGCTACGGATAATTATTACGTGAAGCGTTCCAACATTCACGTAACAGGATATTTTGGTGGGGAAGGATTGAGAAAGGATTAGGGAGAGGAACTTCTTAATGTGAGTGTGCAGAATATGCGAGAAAAAAATTCAAAATTAATAAAACTATTTCAGATGTTAATTAAATTGATTTGATTAATTTCAGTTGATTAAAATTTCTCACTACGAATGTTATAAATGATTTTTACCTCAAGGTCGACTAAATGACTCTCGGGTATAAATCCCCATGAAAATCACTCACACGGAAAGAAAACTGTATGAAAAATTACGGTAAAAACATCGTAATTTTTAGTATAGAATATTGTAGTGCCGGACCTAAACTCGAACATCGTAATTTTTACGATGCAGCATCGTAAATTTCTATCACTCAAATTAAAAAGAAGCTTAGGTTACCGAAAAAAATAATTCTGCATCACCGAGGAATCGAACCCGGAGTCCTCTCCGCCACAAGTCCAAGGTTTATCCCCTCACGCTATCAGAGGCATATCTAAAGTTTATGTTGTCACATAATAAGACCCTCCATACAGTATTTGGTTATCTTTTGGTGGTGGCGCCGCAAACTACTGGACTCTGTCTTTCTTTTATTAAAACATATAGTATGCGTCCTTATTCACTTGCTCTTACAGAAAAAAAATTTACTAAATAACATCGTAATTTTCAATAATTCAAATTGTGTTCTGTAGACGGCAGCATCGTAAAAATCAAGATACTAAAAGTATAGTCCTGGATTACGATATTAATATTGTAATTTTTCATATAGTTTTTTTTCCGTGCAGTTCGAACTAACAAATATTATCGAATCTTGATTAAATAAATCATACCAATTGTCGATTAAATGATCAAATCAATAAATTAAAAGGAGAAGTAACCGAGTATTAGTTAAACCGCGGTCTACTTTTTTCCCACAGAGTAATTATTGATTCCTTGACGAATAAAACGACGATCTAACTCACTACTTGAGGATGAAGTCCTAGTTGTTTGCAGTTGGCTTCCTTCGTCTCGTCACTACTCTGGGGATCGGTCCTTCTAGATTTCCATGGCACTTTGTCTGAAGGTCACACTACTTCTTCCTTTTGCACTGCACAGCTCACCTATAATAACCCAAAACTACCCCCTCTTATTCTCTCTTCAGACCCGAAGATCGAGACGTGCCAGTGCTGCGTCGAATAATTATCGATATCCGGCGACTTATCGAATCAGGGTAATTTTACCCTGTTACAAGCTCGATTCCAAGAGACCGGGCAGCCTTCTAACTTTACAAACTTTTGATGGAATCTAGGAACATCTTCTGGTGCGAGACATTAAACTTTGGGCCAGGAAGTCACTTTACCTGAGTCAGGGGTTTTCTGTTTTGGTACTGCTTTGCACGGCTCATAATGCGAAGCATCAGAGAATATTTCACGATCGAAACTTTGTATGGCTGCACTAGGGCTTAATTTTTGTAATTTCATGTATGACCAGACCTGAAATTAGACATGATCATGTCTGTCCATGTCTGTTCATGTCTGAAGTGTTAAATACGTTCAGGCCTGTCCATGCCTGCTTATGTCTGTTCATGCCTGTTCATATCTGAAGCGTTAAATACCTCAGGCCTGACCATACCTGTCCATGTTTGATCACGTCTGATTTCGTATAGAAAAAGATTGAAACTTGAATGTTATTTTCAGTTTAGAAAAAAAATTTTATTGAACTATAAACTGCAGTTCTATTTTTAAAATGTTCTATTTTTAATTTGTTCCGTATGACGTATCAATTTCTATCCCCTTATCAATTTTAAATGTACAACTTTCATCGAAAATATCGGCTTAAGCATAAAGTTTTTGATTTTCCATGCAAAAATGATGATTTTTAACTATGATTTTAGACGCAATGTCACAAAATTTTGTACTTTGTTCCAGGGAATACGCGAAAAACAAGATTTTAAGTAGAAGTTTGAGTTTGATTGCGTGCAAATACCAAAATATATCAGTTGATATCGATAGGCGATAAGTCCTTTCAAGGTGTCTGTTATTATCTTAAGCTATGCCTTGGTTTATTGCAGCAGTATCAAAGATTGCTAAATTGTAGAACACACAGATAATTCTTAGTTAACTATACATTTAAATAAAAAAAAAACTTCAAAATTAGAAGAAAACAATAAAATTATAATTCTGGAATAAATCTTAAAAAAATTTATTTTTATTACTTTGCATAGAGCCATATGTTAATGGAGCGAAAAAAGTAAATAGCCATTCCAAATAAATCACTTTAATATATAATTAATTATTAATAATTCATAAATTAGGTATAGTTAACTCCGTTAACTGTAAGGATAATTCAGGTATAAAATTTAAATTACTTGAAGTAGTTTGAAAGATATCTCCAAGTAAGCATAAATCATTTGGTCAAGAGGGAAGGCATCAGTCTGGAAAGCGCGGCGTCTACGGTTCGAATCCTCACAGACACCATTTTTTTTTTTTTGGACCTGATCGAGTCAGACATGAACAGATCTGATCAGGCCTGACCATGTCTGTCCAGATCTGGTCAGGCATGGTCATTTTTCATGCCTGATCAGGCCTGAAGACTCATGTCTGATCAGGCCTGATCATTTTTGCCCGGGAAGCTAGTTTTGTGGCAACTACAGTGCTATCCTCGTACCAGCAACATATATACCCTTTTACTGCTACTAGATTATGCCTCAGGCCTAAAATCTTTGGCATCTACAGTTTTTTGTGTGTATTCTAAACATTGAAAACAATGCCTAGCAAAATTATTGATACGAGGATTAAAAATTTCGTTGCCATTCTATGTTAGAATTAAACAACTATCGGAAACGTGGAATATCAAAGACTTATACTGATACATAAATATATTTTTCAGAGGCCCATATGGAGTTTGGACTTTGGAACGAAAAGGCCTAAAGCCTGAAAAAAATATGGCTTTTGATAAAGCAGTACCAACAAAAACTCATATGGCATTGAAAAAGCTGATTGAAATTGGTAAGTGATTATTAAGACTTTTAGTTTTTTCTCATAGATTCAATCAACCCTGTATTAAAAACAATTTCAACTAAAGAGTACATAAACATTTCAAAAAATGGGCAGAAAAATTATGTTTAACATATAAAGTGATCAGGTCATGCCCTAGTTTAAATGAATGAATATTTGAATTATGTAAACAAGTTCTTTGAGAAACGATTGGAAATTAAGTAGCCTGATTATATTATATAACCTAGCTGGAAGATCTGGCCTTACTGAGGAGGGGGGGGGGTATCATAAGATATATCTAAGGTATTGTAAAATTGTGTGGTTGCTTGAATAAAAGATAAACTTTAAAAAAAAAAAGTAAAAAGATTTTTATTGAAAACATATTTTAACTATTCACAATATATGTTTATTAACAATATTCTTCATTTTGTTATTCGGGGAATGTAGTTGGTCATTCCAATCACGGAAAAAATTTTCTTTAAAAACTACCGTTAAATTCTCTGTTTGTTACAATTATATATAATTATTATATGCCTAATTAGGTTAATTATTGTTATCTTATTACTAAGTTGTATATAATATAGTGACATTGAAAAGCTTTTAACTGTATTTTCATATAATTCATTTCTTTTATATATATACTAAATGTTATTATATTTAACAATATTATTTTGGCTACATGCACCCCTCACATTTACGACTATGTAACTTTCTGTAACCTTACAATTGGCCCTACAGGGCTGTTAGGTTTATAAATAAAGAAAAATAAATAAAACAAATATAATCGAGAATTCCGTGTCCTCGTGCTTCCGAGAAAGCCAGATGCTGATGTGCGGGATCAGTCTCGCCGTCCATCTGCCTGTCTCTCCCGATGTCCATCTGTCCTGCAACTTTTGCTGCGTTTCTGCCTTTATCCTCGCTCTTGCGTCCTTCATGTTTTCGTCACTATTTTTAGCGTCATAGAGTTTTGCTCTCTCAAACGCTAGTAAGTCTATGGGCGCGGCTCCCGCAATGACCAATACAGCCGCTTCGGAAACCGTGCGGTAAGTACAAGCAACCCTGAGAGCGCCTCGCCGTTGTACTGCTGCCATTTTTTGCCGGTAGGTCTTCTGTTTTAATATGTCCGCCCTTATCTCCGCTCCATAAAGCAGTACCGAATAGACTGCTTCCAGAAGGACTCTTCTTTTTTTGGCTCTTGGTCCCATTGTGTTGGCCATAATTCTTGCTAGACTAGACATTGTCTTATTGGCTTTCCTGCAGGTACTTCCTAAGTGTTCGCGGAAAGATAGTTTCTCGTCTATCATTACCCCTAGATAGCGTAGCGCCCTTGTTGACGTCAGTGTTGTTCCTCCCGTGTCCACAGCGAATGGTTTTGGGAACCATTTCTGACGTGTCAGAACGACCATCTCGGTTTTGTGCTTGGCGAGTTTCAGGTGGTGTTTGTCAAGCCAAATCTCGACGGGGTCAATGGTTTCCCTAACAAGTAGCTCGGCCTCTTCTATGCTGTCTACTATTATCGTGGCCGCACCGTCGTCTGCAAAGCCCGTTAGTTCTACTTGCTTTGGTAACGGAATTTCTAAGCCCTCGTCATAGTCCGCGTTCCATAGATCGGTCCCATTATTGAGCCTTGCGGTACGCCAGCTGTTATGGTGTATTCTTGTGGGTCTTCCGTAGTTTCCGCTATGAGCTTTCTTTCATTAAGGTAGCTGTCGACTAATGCCAGATTCTCTGGTTCCGCATGAAATTTGTGCTCCAGTGCGTCTAAAATATCTTCCCAATTTGCGCTGTTGAGGGCGTTTTTAACGTCTAGTGTGAGGAGAACATAAAAGACATGCTTGCTTTACTGGCTTTATGACTTTCTCGATCGCTCCGACTGTAGAACGGCCTTTCCGGAGCCATGTTGGTTGGTGGCAAAGCCTCCATCACATTCGATGTCATTACGGAGTCTTCCTTGCATAAGCTTCTCGAGCAGTTTTCCACCAATGTCCAGCATGCAGAATGGTCTAAACGACGAAGGTGTTACAGGGGTTCCCTTACCTTTGTCTAAAAGAACCAATCTCTGCCGCTTCCAGACCGCGGGAAACGTGCCAGTTGCCAAGCAAGTATTGTAAGCTTTCAGAAGTATGTCTGGGAATTCCAGGGCTACAGTCCTGATCACCGACGTCGGAATGCCATCAGAGCCAGGTGCCTTTCCCGTCTTGAGAGACTTTGCCGCGTCTTGCAGCTCTTTTGTTGTAAAAGGTGTCGATTTGCCATCTTTTCCGGAATGTCTTTTTTCCTGCGGTGGGTGTTTGGAAACAGCTCCGCTACAATGCTATCCATTAAGACAGGAGACTTCGGGGCTTCCGGTGAAGCTTTTCCAAGTTGTTTGGTGACAATTTGGTAGGCTTTACTTCAGAAGTCCTTGTCGAGATCATTACAGATCTCTTTCCACAACATCGCTTTTCTTGCTTTGATCGCTCAGTTTCGCGTCTTCTTGGCCTACTTGTATTTTTTTGAATATAAGTCCTAGCATGGGGAGCGTTTCGCGGCTCTCGTTTCACGGTGACGTAGCTGATGGCATATTTTGCGGAGTTCTGCTATGTCTGTTGACCACCAGTATGCTGGCCTGTGAAAACTCCGATTTTTCAGCCGCGGCATTGAGGCGTCACATGCGGCAGCAATCTCCTTCATCGTATTTAGCGCTGCCTTTTCCGTCTCGCTGCAGGTATCCGCAGTCGGGTTATTCTGGAGAATAGACCAGCTTCGTGCAAGTGAAGCTCGCAGACCCTCTGGATCAAGCCTCTTGGCATTCCACTTCCGCTTAGAAAGATCACATTGTTAAACCGGAGCAGATGTCAATCCAACGTTGAATTTCACGAACTGGTGATCACTGCCGCTGTATTTTTCGGATACAGTCCAGTCTTCGATCATGTTGGCAGTCCTTGGAGTCGCCAACGAAATATCGAGGATGGATTCGTGGTACCCAGGTCTTCTAAAGGTCGTGGTGCTCCCGATATTCAGCACTATAATGTCGAGTTTAGCCGCAACGTCAGCGGCCTCGTTTTCTCTGGTGTCGGAGAAAGCAGCGCCCCACTCAGCCGATTTAGCGTTAAAGTCGCCAGCTACGATGACTTCGCCGTCGAATTTAGTAATTGCATCTTCTATGTTTGCCAGCTTCTGTCGGAACACACTAATCCCTTCATTTGGTGAAAGGTAGACGCTCATGAAATAGGTTGTAGGGGTTTGTATTCAGACAAAACCTGCTCCACTTCCGCTGTTGTTGGCGGTGACGTTCTTTGTATTTACAATCCAGATCGCTGCCGTGTCAGTTTCGTCTGCGAACCATGTTCTATCTTGAAGGTTTAGATATTATTTGCAGGTGAAGCGAACGTCGATCTTCTCTTCAAAGACTCGCTGGCGAAGTAAGTTCTGCGCCAACACACATCAATTCAGGTTTCCTTGGAGGATGCGCATCATTTCTGCCCTCTCGTAGCTTTGACAAGTGCGGTTCGGAATGCCGTACAAGCCCCGGTGTCAGAGATGTGACATAATTCATCTTGAGCTTCTTTGTCCGGTGTACAGAGAAAGCATTTTGGCTTCTCTGTGCAGTCTGCAGATTTGTGGTTTCCTCCGCCACATTTATAACAGCACTTGCTTCTGTTCGGTCCCGTACAGTTTCTTGCTTGGTGCCAAAGACCAAGGCATTTAAAGCATCGGGTTACTTTCGCAACTGGGCGTATGCGACAGTTAACCCATCCGATCTTTATACGGGCTTTATCAAGGATCTTGATCGCGCTAGCCTCGTCTATCTCGCAGAAGGCTGCCCGATTTCCTCGTGGTGTAACTTTGGTCAACTTAACCCGTTTGATCTCCAGGTTTGTCGTTGAGTCCCGCTTGAGCGCTTCCCGAACGTCAGCTCCAGTAGAGATTTCATCCAGGTCAAGAATCTCTATCGTCGTTAATGGTACCAGCATTTTAACCGTGCCGATGTTTGCCGTTACTGTTTTTATCGCAGCCGTAAAAGCAGCAGTGTCTTCGGTCTTGCGTTCCATTTCTAAAAGAACGCCCCCGCGCTTTGTTTGCTTCATAGACTTTATGTCTACTCCAGTCTCTGCCGGGTTAACCTTGGCCTTGATTTCCTGGAGGAGATCAGCGAACGTTCGCCCTTCAACTGGTTGGACTAGTACAGACTTATTTATTTTCTTCTTCCTCGGTTTCTTGGAGCCACCCTTATTTTGCGGGTTTTGGGCTTCAGTAGATTGAGCCGCTGGCTTCTGTTCCGTTTTCTTCTTCGTTCGCCGAGTCACTTTGATCCAGGTATCGTCTCGGGCTGTCTTTTTCTGTGCTGGTTTGTCATTGGCTGAAGAAGGGCTAGGTGTAGCCGATTGTCTCTTCCTGTTGTCCTTTTCTTGCCGTGATAGTTTGGTTGGAGTAACCTGGAGTGGCTGTGATTTTTTGTTTAGTCCCGGAGTTGTTTGGGTCGTTGACTCCGACATGCCTGGTGATTTGTTGGCCAGCCTGTATGATGTGGTAATAGACGTGACCAATTTCTTGATTTCATGGTAGAGGTTTCGTTTGTCCTAGATGAAATCGGCTAACTCTTCGATCTTGCTACCTAACCGCTCCATTGGCGGTTGTTGGCCAGTGACGGTTGGTAGAGACTTGATCCTTTCTCGTCCACCCACGCTAATCAACCGCTGCCATGGTTACCGTTGCAATGATTACCGTTGCCATGGTTACCGTTACCATGGTTACCGTTACTATGGTTACCGTTACCATAGTTACCGTTACTATGGTTTAAAAAGTGACATTGTAACTTCCCGCTAATTTTATATTTATGCGCTTAAAATTGAACTTACTCCGAGCTCAAAAATCTAGTAAAAGTTTAATATAACACTATTTCTTAAATTTTAAAACACACACACACACACACACACACACACACTCACTCACACACACGGACATCACCGCGGAAACATTCGGGGAGACTTCCTAGGACCTCAAAACGTCAATATCCGTTAAAAACTCGATTTTCGAAAAACGGGGTAAAACCAATAACTTCCCGATTTTTCAGCGGAATGTTAAAAATGTTGTCTGAAGTACGCGATTAACTTTGAATTGAAGACTTGAACATAAAACGATAATAAAACTGTTAGAGTTCGGAAAGAGTATATCAAATAATAATTATTGAATTTTATTTATTTCAAACACACTTTCTATAAGTTAATGAATCTGAGATTACTAATAATCATAAAATGGTATTTGACGCAATTCATTGTAACTAATTAATTTGCGATTACTAATAATTATTAGTAATCGCAAATGAATTATAATTATAATGATATTGAAGTTGGCTTTAGATAAATTAATTATATCATGATATGCTTGAGAGAAACAGTGAATAAATGTCAAAAATAAATCGCTGTCACGATATTTACAAAGAAAAATTTTATTAATTTCAACATTTTGGTATTTATACGTATTTGACGCTAATTTAAATAATTAAGATGTCCATTTTTTGTTATGGTTACTTTAATTGAGTATATGTCAATTATATTTTCTTAATGTTTTGAATTCAAGTAAGTCTTCATGAAAATTTTTTTATAATTTTTTCTAAGTTTTAACACTATTAAGATTAACATTAATAGTATGCCCAGCGAACCGGGCGGGTGGCTACTAGTACCTATATATATGTCAAAAAAAATTTTTATTTTTTTTTGGATCTCAGACACAAAAACTTGTTGCTAGGCACCTTTAGAAAGTACTCACATAGTACGGGCTCTTAATATTAATGGGAATATTATCCTCATCATAGTTTTCTATTTTCAATTTAGTGTGATATTAAAATAGTCATATCTTATCACAGATAGCTTGTTCAGCCCGTACCATCATCAATATTTGTAGGAACTTAAATGCTCTACATAAATGGTCTATGATACTTTTTCGATTACTCGAACCATTTCGAAGATATTCCCATTCGGATTCCAATTAGCACTGATATTCATAAATTTTTGATAATTATTTTTAATTTATACGTTTAATTTATCAATTTTGACAATATTAATAATAATTTGAGTTTATTTTGATAGAATGACAGTTTCCGAGTTATATTTTACCCTTTTTTGGAAAGATATTTCTTTTGAATCAATTCCCTAACGATATTTTCTTTTAATAATTTTACTCTTATCACAATTAAGGATCGTAATTCAATATTTCTCAACAGGCTTCTTGAAAATGTAACACAAATTTTTTTTTTCTACAAAATTTTTAATTAAATATTTGATTTCTGGGGATTTAGTTTTAAATATTGGTAGTTCTGTTATTTATTACTTGTCATACTAGCGCCATCTGTGGGTTTATATCATTTCTATATTTTCTCTTATTTTTCTATATTGTTTACAAAGTCTTTGGAGCTTCTAAGTTGTGTCTTCTTGTGTGTAACTATAACTAAATTGACAGCTATGATTTAATATATTTACAATAATTGTGAATTTAATAACATATTTTTCATCTGATCAGAAACATTTTTCAGCTAGATCTCACTACCCTTCGGTACCAAATTTCGAATAGCGCGAAAGATATTGCAGTGATAAAATAAAAGAAAAAATGAAAATTACGGTAAATAAATCAAGGTTATTTAAGTTAAACGGAATTTATCGGTGTATTTAACGGAATTACCTGATATTTGTCTAATATGAATAAATAAATCCCTTTAATCGGCAAACCTATGCCAAAAATTCTTGAATTTAAATTACCTCCAGTGAAAGAGGTTATGTGTGTCTTTTTTCACTATCTAAATTTTCTTAAATATTCTGTGAAACAAAGTCCTAAAAATGTAGCAGATGAGGTTATTTAGATTTGGAAAAAAAAATGACATTTCGACTTCTGGTACTAATAATGTAGTGCAAAAAATCATTCGATGTCATGATAAATGGAAAAGCATACGAAAAAACTGTACATGCAAAAAATCACCAGCACAAAAAAAGAAACAATCAGTACTTCAGAATGGGCTGAAAATTTTATTCAATATAGTTGATTAGAAGTCTTTAAAGTTGCTCGATGACCGTATCAAAGATTTATTTTTGAATCAAAAAAGTGGCACTCGGAAAGAATTTATTCATCACAATTTACAAACTCTTACCATAAGTGAAGAGTTGATGGAAGTAGAAGAAACCAGTAAGTCTGACAAATTTTTTATAAAGTAGATAATTCTTCATTGTAATTCGTAATTGTATTGGCTATATTTAAAAAAAAAAATTAAAACTGTTTTCTTATAGGTCCAAGTCAAACTTCATTATTCCCTGTGGAAACTTCGTGTCGTTGTCGGAGCAATCATTAAGTTTAGCTACTAATTTTGGTTCGGATTTATCGTATAAAACTCCGATGCCGGTAGAAAAAACACCGAAAATTAATGTTTTAACGGCAGAGCTCATTGCTACACTTGACAGAACTAATGTCAGTAGTAGAAATGCAATGTTTATTTTAACTGCTGTTCTGTAAAGTGTTAGCATCAAAGTGGAAGAGACAACTCTGAGTTACAGAACAATTCAACGAGCTCGCATTATAGTACGAAAAGACATTGCTGTAGGATTGAAAAATGATTTTAAATCACACTATAAGTACGTCATACTCTGGGATGGAAAATTACTGCAGGATATTGTTGGATCAAAAACCGTACATCGGCTGCCAGTTCTCCTTACGGCATTTGGCGTTGAACAATTACTAGTTGTATTGCTCCCAAAAATGGACTCTGGATTATATTTTTTCATTAATTCTTTCTAAATAAGTAATAAAGTTTTTAAATTTCGTTATTTTACATTTTGTTATCACCTTATAGGAATTCATAGCAGAAAATGTGTAGAAATTAAAAAAGCTTTAGGAAGAGAGTTAATGTACTTGCTATATCGCCATCATATTTATAAGCTCATTCTGAGAAGTGCATTTGAAGTCTATTGGCCAACATCATCAGGACCCAACGTACCAATAATGAGCAGATTCAAAAAAATGTGGGACAAAATTGATAAGACCAATTATAACGCTAGTATTGAAGATCCGAAAGTCGCTAATGTTGTTTTGACTAAAAAAAATCAGGAAAACGGTTCATCCTAAAGGCCATCTCTGCAACTTCCCGCTAATTTGAAACCTGAGCGCTTAAAATTGTGCTTATGACATTTTTGAGATTTTTGAGTTCACTGAGTTCGGAGAGATAATATTGATGCATTTGAGCTCTCCCAGCTCAAAATTCTGATAGAAGTTTCATAGAACACTATTTTTGGATTTTTCAAATCGCAATAACTTTTGAATGGATTAACCGATTTTCACGCTTTTGTGCCTCATTCAACGCAGTTTTATCATCCTCATAAGTGATTTTCAGGTTTTAATTGATCGAACCGAAAATTTCAGAGTAATCCCGAAAAAACACTTTTTTCGGTTTTCTTTCGTTCACGATAACTCACGAACGAATCAACCGATTTTGAGCGGACTCGCGGCGTTCGACGCGGTTTTTTGATCGCGGTTCGATCAAATCGGTCAAGCCGTTCAAAAGTTATAAAAGGGTTACATACATACTCACACACGCGCACACACACACACATTTTCTTAAACTTCAAAGACGCTCAAGTGAATTTCTATCATTGTTGAAGTGCTATATTACGATTTTCTTTAAAACAACTTAGGTCATTGTAAGCTGCGGAATAATTTTTGAAGTCATCTACAAATATATATATATATGATTGAATTATGACTCGATTTATCAATACTATATTTATTGGATTAATAAATACTCCTTATTATGAAAATTACTCAATTATTCATTAAGATATTCATATGACTAAAAATATACAATAAACAAGAAATACCAATCAGATTGATTATAAATTGGCTCTCCAAAAGAAGTAATAGACATTATGACTTTCACGCGAGAAGCACAGTTCCGTTGGAATAAAGTGAGTAGCAGTTTTAAAGTACTCGGTATATCTGCAATTATGGTGATTTTCAAATTTCTCGAGCTCGAAAAGCGCAAAAGCCTAGAGCAACTGTCTCTTTGAGCTCAAAGAGCTCAAAAACGTTGTAAATAGTGAAATTTTGAGCGCTAATTTTTTTCATTGAAATGTCATTAATAAATCTGCATAATATTCTATTTCTTAAAACTAACTTGAAAAAAGCCTGAATTATTCGGTTCAATTGAAACTTTCATCTATATTTACAATAGTTACATGAATTAACTTGAGTTTTCTTCACCAACAACAATTTTCTCTATAGTTTTTCGAAATTCTCATAAAAACAGATTCACGGTAAGAAATTGTGCTACTTCGACGTCCACCAGCGGTCACCCATCCAACTACTAACCCTGCTCAATGCTGCTTAACTTTGATGATCTCCGTGCGTCTTGAAGTTTCTGTCTGCTATACTGCTATCTTGGACAACAATGATTCTATGATCTACTGAATTTATCATATGATTTTATCTTAAATATACTATAAAAGTTGATTTTATAATATATTTAGATAGTCATAGTTCATAATTTATTTATTTTAATAAATTATTCATAAAATAAATTATGATTTTACTATTAGGTTGTAGTAGAGCAGACCTAAACATTTCATAGGAAATGTAAAAATTTGTATTTCAGAATTATTTGAACGTGATTATAAATACCATTTTGCACTTTTTGTGATTATCAAAAAAAATTGTTTCAAATAAAAAATTTTGATCACATCTAACTATGCAAGTCTGATCAGATCTAATTATATAAAGACTCATATAGACTTATATACGGATTATGCATGGGGTTATAACAGCCAAGTATGATTATATCCGAGAAAAAATTTTTATATATGTTTTTTACATATAAGCATACATAATTATTAATTATATATACTAATATATAATTAGATATAAGACTATGTATAATCTTGCATGGCTGTATCTTTTCAAAGTAATAGCACGAAAAAAATTAGGAAAACGGTTCACCCTAAAGGCCATTCATGTAACTTCCCGCTAATTTCATACCTGAGCGCTTAAAATTGTACTTATGACATTTTTAAGATTTTTGAGCTCAAAATATAATTTATGTGATATTTTGAGCTCACTGAGTTCGGAGAGATAATATCTTGATGCATTTGAGCTCTCTCAGCTCAAAAGTCTGAAAGAAGTTTCGTAGAACACTATTTTTGGATTTTTCAAATCGCAATAACTTTTGAATGGATCAACCGATTTTGACCGGATTGGCGACGATCGGCGTGGTTTTTTAAGCTCAAGGACGGATTAGTTTTTGAAGTTGATCGATACAGCCGTTTAAAAGATATTCCAAAAAAACCACTTTCAAAAATGAGATTTTTAGCGGGAAGTTAAAAATCAATATATTTTTGTATTATTATTAAATTAAAATATAAAATTTCAGATGATGAAACCGAATTTGTTATTCTAGTTATGTATCCAATAATAATTCTTGAATAAGAAACTTTATGTATCATAAATTATCAAAGAATTGATAAATTAGACGTGTAAATTGAAAATAATTATCAAAAAATTATGAATATCAGTGCATACTGGAATTCGAATGGGAATATCTTCGAATATCTTCGAAATTATTCGAGTAATCGAAAAAGTATCAGAGCCCATTTTTATAGAGCATTAAAATTCCTCCAGGAATCAATGCTGCTTATTCGACAATAATTATTACTCAGTCAGTAACAAAATTCAGAAAAAAAAGTTATTTTTCTTTAAATTCTTCAATTTTTTACTTTAAATATCTTTCAAATGGTAAAATTTATCGAAAAAGTATAATAGACCATTCTTGTAGGGCATTTAATTTCCTACAAATATTAACGATGGTACGGGCTGAACAAGCTATCTGTGATAAGATATGACCATTTTAATATCAATCTAAATTGAAAATAGAAAACTATGATGAGGATAATATTCCCATTAATATTAAGAGCCCATACTGGGTGAGTACTTTCTAAAGGTGCTTAGCAACAAGTTTTTGTGTCAGAGATAAAAAAAAAAAAAATAGGAAAACGGTTCACCCTAAAGGCCATCCCTGTAACTTCCCGCTAATTCCATACCTGAGCGCTTAAAATTGTAGTTATGAAATTTTTGAGATTTTTGAGCTCAAAATATAATTTATGTGATATTTTGAGCTCACTGAGTTCGGAGAGATAATATTGATGCATTTGAGCTCTCCCAGCTCAAAATTCTGATAGAAGTTTCATAGAACACTATTTTTGGATTTTTCAAATCGCAATAACTTTTGAATGGATTAACCGATTTTCACGCTTTTGTGCCTCATTCAACGCAGTTTTATCATCCTCATAAGTGATTTTCAGGTTTTAATTGATCGAACCGAAAATTTCAGAGTAATCCCGAAAAAACACTTTTTTCGGTTTTCTTTCGTTCACGATAACTCACGAACGAATCAACCGATTTTGACCGCACTGGCGACGTTTGACGCGGTTTTTTGATGTTAAGAGCTGATTAGTTTTTGGAATCGATCGGTGAAGCCGTTTAAAAGTTATTCCAAGAAAACTACTTTTCAAAAAGTTTTTTTTTGTAGTTTTTTTGCAATTTCTCAAAATCTACCTGTCCGAATCGGTTCAAATTCTCAGGAAATCTAAGTTTGATCAAGCCCTTTTGAAGGGCGCCAACCGCGATCAAATCGGTCAAGCCGTTCAAAAGTTATAAAAGGGTTACATACACACATATATATATACACACACACACACACACATACACACACACACACTCACAGATATACGGATATCATCGCGGGAATAGTCAGGGATGCTTCCTAGGACCTCAAAACGTCAAGATCTGATGAGAACTCGATTTTCGAAAAACGGGGTGAAACTAATAACTTCCCGATTTTTGAAAATTTTCAACATTCTTAGCGGGAAGTTAAAAATTAAAGTTTTTTTTGACCCACTCTAATATCTATCTACATATATTTCTATATATATATATATATCAAAATTTATTAACTAAAGTTATTTCTTATTAAAAATAATGTTTAAAAAATAATAGTCTATTATGATACATTTTAAATACTAACTCTTTTTTAATTCATAGATGAAGATAAAGAAATATGAATAAGAAGTAAAGTAAATGATGATCAAAAAAGAAGAAAAAAAATTAATGAAAATAATGATTTCGAAGATGATCTGGATGAAGTCACCGGGAGTGAAGATATTAGCGAAAACAACGGCAGTGAAGATAGAAATGATAAAGACGATGAAGACAGTGAAATTGAAGGTAATCTGGATAATGATAACGAGAATAAAGATGGCAGAGAAGAATATATGTTCAAAGTAGGTGATACTTTTGATTCGTTCAAAGAATTTGAGGAAAAAATAAAAATTTTTGAAAAAAAATCAAACGCTGTGTACTATCGTCGTGATTCAATGACAATTAAGAAAGCCAGAGATAAAGGAATCAAAAAGTATATTAAACCAACACTCTTATACTACCAAATTAAATGTTCATGTCTTTATGGCGGAAAAAAATTTTAAACTAAATCAAAAGGAATTCGCAAGGCTTTTACATTCCAGAAAGAATGTCCTTCTACTTTTTCAGTTAAGGTGAACGACAATGGAGAAAAATTTATTGTTACCGAAGTAAAATTACAACGCAACCACAATACTAGTCAAAACCTAGCTCGTTACTACCTGAAAAATAGAAGACTTGATAATAGTGACAAGGATAAAGTAGCTGAATTATTAGATCTTGAGGCTAACCGTGTTAAAATTAAAAATATGATGGAGAAAAAAACGAACAAAGTGATTTTAATGAGCGATTTAAATAACTGTAAAGTAAAAAAAGGACAACAAAATTTGTTGATTCCTACCTTGAAGAAACTGGAAGAAGATTTTGAAGCTGAATGAGCACTATATGTAGATGAAGATGATACGTTTCGAGGATTATTTTTCACCACAAAGTCAATGAAATCGGTAATGAAGACGTACCCGGAATTTATTGGAATTGATGCAACGTTTAAATTGTTAAATATCCGCGCTCCTGTATATTTAATGATAGCCGAAGACTCTAATGGATGTTCTGAAGTTGTCGGGGTATGTATTCTTACTGCTGAAGACAGGGGCTCGATTAATTGGATGATGAGTTCATTTAAACGGGCTTATCCCAATTGGAGTGATATAAAGTGCGTAATGACAGATAAGGATATTAACGAACGGGATGCAGTGAAAGAAGCTTTACCAGCGGCTAATGTAATAATATGCGTGTTCCACACTTTAAGAATTTTCAATCGTGAGATAACCACAGATAAAAGAAATATTACCCGACAACAAGTTGAACAGACGAAATCTATTCTACAGAAAATGGTGTATGCTGCTCGTGCTGAAGAATACGATCTCTTATACGATGACCTACTAGAAATGCCAGAAACCGTAGTAAATTACTTCAATGAGAATTGGCATCCAATTAGAGATGAATGGTCATTAAACAATACTTTTATACACGGAAATTTTCTTAACACTACAAACAACCGATTAGAGTCTTGGAATGGTAAAATTAGAAAAGCTTGTAAATCTTACAATTCATTAGAACAGTTCATTGAAAAACTACTCACTTTTTTTGCGATGTTAAATACCGAAAGAGACTACAAAGCAGCTTACTTATATCAAAAAGTCGAGGTTACGAGTTTTAAAGATAATTCACCCTTGGGACAGTACATAAATTTACTCACACCGTATTCATTTAAATTTATTCTTGAAGAATTTGACAAAATAAAATTTGTAAATGTTCCAAACACTACGACAGATGAAGGATTATTTACTACTTATGAAGGACTTACTAAAATCTCGATGTCTATCTCTTCATGTGATTGCACAAGACATCTAGCAATGTTGTTGCCTTGCCGGTAATAAGTAACTACTATACAGAGAGAATTTTATAGTAATGATTATTATAAAGTCTCGATTACAACAATAACATATGAATATTTTACTAACTTAAATTTTTAAATTTGACTTTAATTATGGTTATGATTTAACAGCTAATAATATTTATCACCATGATACTAATAGCTAACATTTTATGATTAAAAGAACTTGAATCTTTTCTCCTTAGTTGTTTTTTCCGTGTTTTTTTTTTTTATTATTTAAAATTTTTCCGACCCAAACGTTTATCGTACTAATATTCTGTTATTCGTTTACTTCTTGGGTTATCTTTAAAATTAGAATTGTCAATTTTTTAATGCTGTCAATTCAAAAACTCCATTTTAATTAATAAATAATAAAATAATTAAAAAAAAAAATTGCAGAAACAAATTTGAATTTCAAAAATTAAAATTTGCTTTTTTATAACCATTGTGATAATAAATATTATTAACTGGCATAATGTTAACAATCAAAATCAAATTGTAGTCAATAAAATACTACGATAGATATTATAACAATTATACAATTATACTCATTACTATTAAATTTTCTTAGTGTACTAAAATATTTACAACAATTAATAAATTTCTACATTGTATAACTGATTATTTCAGGCATATATTCGCAGTCAGAGAAGCCCTAAAAATGGATTTTAAAACTCAACGCGTTTTTCAAACAGCGGACACAGAAACTGAAATTCCAGAATGTATAGTTACATCTAGAGAATATATAACTAAAGTTCTTTCACAGCATCACAAATTCAAGAACGCTTCTCTTTTAATGAAAGAATTAGCAAGCTTAGTTTCAGAAAAAAGCAATGATTTGTATATCCAACGCATGCAAAACATTCGTGATTTGTGTAACGCCTATAAAAACGACTAAAACGATTGTTTTAAAGTTATGCAATTTTATGCTCATAATATGGATGATATTCATTTTTATATGTAGATCTTAATAATTAGATTATTGAATCCATGTTGTCTATTAGGGCAAGTTTTTTAATCCGAGATAAAAGAAGATAACAATGTGAATGTATCTATATATTCTAGTAGTCCGGTCAATCTAGACCTAAAAATGATAGTGAAGGTACATAAATTCCGATCAGACTGAAAATCAGTAAGATTGCTAAAAATATGATTAAAAATCAAATTTGAAAGTTTCCAATCTTTCCTCTAAATGGAAAAAATTTTATTCAAGGACAAAGGTCAAAAAAATGAATTTTTCACGATTTTCAGCGAAACCGTAAATTTTATCATAAAAATATCTCAGACAAAAATTGTAGATCAGGGCGCGCAGTAGCCTATCGGAACCGGCCCTTGCTTTATAAAATGCATTGGACCGGGTTCAAGTCTGGTGTACACCAATGAATATTTTCAATATTTAAGTGTATTATTCTGCTAAGCCCAAAAAGATAAAATGAGTTCCAATCTCATAAAAGTTTACTCCCTACGGTAGTCACTCATGATCTTAGTAGTTTATGCGACTTTAAAAACAAACAGATAAAAAAAAAAAATTGTAGGTCATAAAATAATCTACAAAAAATTACGAAAACGGTTCACCCTAAAGGCCATCCCTGCAACTTCCCGCTAATTCCATACCTGAGCGCTTAGAATTGTACTTATGATATTTTTGAGATTTTTGAGCTCAAAATATAATTTATGTGACATTTTGAGCTCACTAAGTTCGGAGAGATAATATTTTAATGCATTTGAGCTGGGAGAGTGGTTGGCGGCAGTCGACGCAGTTTTATCATCCTCATAAGTGATTTTCAGGTTTTAATTGATCAAATCGAAAATTTCATAGTAATCTCGAAAAATCACTTTTTCCGGTTTTCTTTCGTTCACGATAACTCACTATCAAATAAACCGATTTCGACCGGAGTGGCAGCGATCAACGCGGATTTTTGATGTTCAGAGCTGATTAGTTTTTGGAATTAATCGGTAATGCCGTTTGAAATTTATTCCAAAAAAACCACATTTGAAAAAATTTTTTTTTGTAGTTTTTTTGAGATTTCTCAAAATTTACCGGTCCGAATCGGTTCAAAGTGTATTCAAAATTTAAGTTTGGTCAAGCCCTTTCGAATGGAACCAACCACGATGAAATCGGTAATGCTGTTCAAAAGTTATAAAAGGGTTACAACAACACACACACACACACACATACAGACATACAGACATACGGACATAATCGCGAAAATAGTCTGGGAAGCTTCCTAGGACCTCAAAACGTCAAGATCTGATGAGAACTCAATTTTCGAAAAACGGGGTGAAACCAATAACTTCCCGATTTTTGAAAATTTTCAACATTCTTAGCGGGAAGTTAAAAATTAAAGTTTTTTTTGACGAAGAAAAAAAAAATTGATAAACCGTTTAACAAAAAATCAACTTACGAGAAAACCACTATTATGTTAAATTGATTTGTCGATAAAAATATAACAACTAAGGCATTAAATTCAAATTATTTGATTAAAGAAAACGAGGTAGAGACAATACCCAAGAAAGTTTCATCAGCTGTTCTTGATGATGTCACGAACGGAGTTTGTGATGGGGCGTAAAGGCTATGAAATAATGGATAAAACCCAACCACTAGTTTCCGTTTGATAACTAAATTAATTTTTGTAATTTTATACGAGTATATAGAGCGGTACATATACCGTATAACTCCCGAACCTTACTATGTTTACAAATAGTGGTTAAGAAATTTGAAAGGATGTTAGGATCTTGCTGACTTCGGCCTCGAGAAGCCTATTCTACTGTTTATGAATTTATGTAAATTAACTCTAAGTAAATCAAAAGAAAGAAAAGATTTAAAATTTCAATTGGTTAAGTTTATTTTGGAGACAAACTTGTAAATTTGAGGGAAACAAAATATAAATCATGCATTAAAATGTTAATATGTATATAATAGAAAATATTAGAATTAAATAGATGAATAGGTTACCTTTTTGACTTGTTGCTACCTGCTGAGACAACGTAGGTTACTAGAGTAACAATTAGAAACATTTTACTACTGAATGTTTACTTAAAATTTGACTTCGCGTTTCGCGACAATTTAAAATGCGCCCTTTTGGCGGAAAATTGTATTTTGGATCAACGCTTTTCGCGGAATACTAAAATTTATGTAAACGCTTGTGCGGAAATTAATGCACACAAAGAAAGTAAATAAAAAAAAACTGTTTATACTATAATCTGCACGGAGAAAAAAATATCGCTCTCATCACTATACGTATCGTAATTATCACGATCCAGGCGAAAAGTAGTGGCGCTGCAAGCGGTGTATCGTGATTATCACGATACGTATAGTTATTAGCACCATGCGTTTTGAGGTAATCACAATACGTATAGTGATAGAATACAAACGTTAGTTAACAGTCGCTATACATATGATTGTGATAATGACGATACAAAGTTTCGTGTTTATCACGATATTTTTTTCTCCGTGTGGTTCACGTTATAAATAATTTTTTTTTTATAAATGAAAGTTTTTTACATATGTAAACTTTATAACGAAATACTGTAAAGGAAATAAAATAAATTATAATTATTGGTTATTGATATTAATACAGACTCATTCTTATCATAATTACCTATGAAATCGCATTTATATGCAATTTTATTGAATACGTAATAACATTTTAACTATTGATATTTTTTTTTAAAACTGTCGAAAAATTTACAATATTTACTTTTATACTCAGAGGTTATTTATACTTAGAGGTTATTACAGTACGTGCAATGGAGCAACGAAGTAATATACATATGACAATTACACAGAAAATTTAAAGGTATACTGAATTTAATAGCGACAATCATATTTAATTTTAGTAATAATTCTTTTTCTTTTTATCCCATTTCAAAACTATTTTGTTTTAACTTGTTTTCAGAGGTATAAATAATCGAATGCAAATTTAATTTTTTCAAGTGGTTGCTAAAATATTCAAGTAGATGTTGTTCCAAGCGTAACTTGATTGATAGAAGTCTAAATTTTTCAAGTTTAATAGTTATTAGAATTAATTTAACAGCTATTTATTAATTTTTAGAATTTTTTAACAAATAAATTATGGCAAAAATAAATGAGAAAAAAAATTGACATTTAAAAATTTTTTAAAATTATAAATGCAATTTTTTAAAAATTTTTTTCCAGGAAAGATTTATTTGTTAAATAAAATTAAAAAATTATCAAGTGGCTGCTAACTTTAATGTCATTAATAGTTACGTGAAAAAATTTTAAATCGTGGATCGTAATATATATATATATATATATATATATATGAAAAATTGATAAGAATGACAATGTTCCATTCAGTTTTACAATTTTTTTGACACTTGACAAAGGAAAACAAGTATTTATTTTTTGACTGAGAAATCCGAAAATATAAAAATTTTTTCTATTATAAGTTAAAAGACCCAGTTATTGACACTAGCAATTTTATTTTAATTAAAGAAAAACAAATCAACTTTTATAAATTAATAATTAGTAGTAGTAGTTTATTCATATAATGTATGGCCTAAATGGCCTTTTACATCCCTTTCTGTTTTACAGGTATTAATCTTAATTATGAATTAAAAATAAGTTAAATAAGTTAAATAAAAATATGCTCCTTGGTTTTTCTTGCTTTCTTTTCTCAGGTTTCTGGCCTGCGCCTCTCGATTACCTAAGCTAAATCTTTGGTGCCTATTACTACTCTCCATGAAAAGGAGCCTAAATGATTGCTTGTTTAGTATCACCACCTTCTTTGCTCACTAGCTTCTGTTATTTTCCCCTGCTTGTGAGGATTCTCGCGTCTTCCTGACTAGCTTCTCGAACTCCCTTGCATATCTACATATTTTTGTATTCAGTTCACCCTGGAGAGTATTAATGATGAGTCTTTCCAGCTCAGTACCTTCTTTTCCACTTCTCCAGTTTTCTATATCCTTTACCCACTCTTTCTTTATTGCACTTTTTGCCTTGTCGCACATCCACAGGTGATCTAGTGTCTCCTCAGCTTTTCCGCACAACCTGCAGCTTGTGTCACTGTAGCCTTTATTTCCCACTCTGCCTAGGTTACCGCTTCTCAATCTTGCCCATTGCTCTTTTTCCCAGCCCTTCCATTGTTTTTGGTCCCAGTAGCTGTTAAAATTTTCTTCCCTTGTTATTTCTTTATATTTGTCCCAGTACCTTGATTGCTCGACCTTGGTTCTTATTTCTGTTCTTATATTTGTTTCTAGGTCTCTTAAGTTCTCGCTTAGTTTGGTCTCTATCCACTCCAGGTTTTTATTTTCCATCATATTCTTTAGTAGTGTCGTCAACTCCTCGGTCTCTTGTAGCGCTTTGACCATCCCATTTCCGAATTTTGTGGGGTTTTTATTCAAGATAAGTCTTACTTCTTCCCGAAGACAAACTTTCGGCCACCTGTCATCTTTCATTCCAGATACCTCCACAATGTATTTGTAGGCTCTTCTTCTCGCTTCTAACTCCATTCCTATCCTGCTTACCTCCGTTTTCCAGATGTAGTCCGGGGTGTTACTGTTGAGACCCATGATCATTTTTGCATAACGTCCTCTTAGTTGCTCCATCTTCTTTTGCTTCACCCAACCCCAGACTTCTACGCCATAGATGCATCCTGACTTTGCCAGCGTGTCAAGTAGATAGAATCTTCTACTTAGACTGTTTACTTTCGCTCTTTTCATAACTCCCCAGGCTACATTTATTGCTTTCTGCGCTTTTGCAGTCAGCTTCGTCATGTGATTCCCATATGCGCCTCTAGTGTTGAACCAGAAACCCAGGTACTTAAATTCGTTGACTATTTCTAATTCCTGTCCCTCATACATCCACTTGTTTATGTTGCCGAGACCACCTCCCTTCCTGAAGATCATTATTTTTGTCTTCTTGACGTTTACCTCTAGTTTTTTCTTCTTAGAGAACCTCTGTAGCGTCTTCAGCATGTTCGTCAGCCCTTCTGCCGCATCGGCTAATAGCACTATGTCATCCGCAAATTTCAGTGTGAAGATTTTGACTCTTCCCATCACTACACCACCTTCGTTTTTCTTTTCCAGATCATCGTCCAGGTCGTCAATGTACAGACAGAAGAGTATCGGGCTTAAAGGGCAACCTTGTCTTACTCCCATGTATGAGTCAAAAGGTTCTGTTGTCCCGTCTTCCGTCATCACTTTATTGACAGATTTTTCATAAATTTTGCTTATCAGGCTGAACATCCTGCCTTTTACACCCAGTTTCTGCAGTTTTTCCAGTAGACTATTTCTGTCCACTAAGTCGAAGGCTGCT
>JZSA01003501.1:0-18887 GCA_000956155.1 Cotesia vestalis | reverse complement strand
AATGTTCTCGAACTTGAAGAAGAAGAGGATGAGAGGATGTCAGTTGGAGAGGGAGAAGAGGAACCTGGTGATAACTCAGACGAAAATTCTGAGGATGAGGAGGAATCAACGGCAACGGAGGATTCGGGAAGTTCCAATGATTCAGGATTTCTTGGTTCTGATGAGGAAATTGATATGGAGGAGGACCATAATCTCGGAGAAAGTGCAGTAGGCAAGGATTTGTTCAGTTTGAAGGGTCGTTTGGGAGAGATGACGACCAAGGATTCAAAGGTTTCGGGCCAGAGGATCAAGTTAAGGAATGATCAAGCTGAAGAGGAACATTGCTTGGCAAGGTATCGGCAGGCTGCTTCTCTCGTTCCTGGAAGGCATCTTTTGGACCTAGACTTCGTCCCCAGGATAACAGAAAATGGGTTCCCTTTCATGGATCCATTATTAGTGTTGCTTGGCGATTTGAGTGACGACGAAGTGCAATGGTTATATGAGAATCTTTCATGGAGAGAGAGAGAGAGTTCAGATCAAACCGATCTTTCCTCAGGGTAAGTTGTTTTTGAATCTTGTTTGGTGATTATTATGTATAATGTTTTCTTTTTATTTTGTTTATAGTTGTTCGTGGAGCTTGGGCCGGATCTTTGTGCAGTCTTGAGAGGTGCACCACTTCGGATTTTGGCATATATAGACTGGTTCATCGTAGAATTAAGAAGTGCACCGGGGTGTAGTTCCGATCCAATTTGAGGATATTATTCGAATTACTATGTATTTTATCCTGTATTTTAAGTTAAAATATAATATTTTTCTCTCTACAATGTGGTTCTCTCTCTTTTTTTTTTTTTTTTATATTAAATATTAATACTTTTAACATTAGGTAGATACCCTATTCATTCAATATCCTTAGCTAATAATATAGTGACGTGATTATTATACATTTAAAACTATCTATTCTTTTCATGAGTTAAGTATAAATATTATAATTTCTATTCAGTATCTTTATGTTACTACTTATTGTAGGTTCTTTAGTAGAGCCTTTTTATTTTTAATATGAGATAGTCTATTCTATTGACAATATAAAAAAACGGAAACTTTTGAGGTTGCTTTCTCATCTAATTCTTAAGGAAAAAATAGCATGAACAATCAGTACAATAAGTCTTATTTCATCTTGGAAAAATGTCTTAGGTAGTCTGATGTAAGCAGAGTTATAGATTATCGCAAGCAAAGATTTTATTCATCGTGATAGTTGATGTGAGTTCCAAAGGGGGTCTATATGGTTCCTTTAACATTTTTCCAATTTGAGTAAAATATGATTGTTCTTGTTACTCTTGATTAAGAAAATTTCGAAAAAGAGAGTTAATGTGGTGCAGTTGAGGCTGAGCCTTGGCCAAAAGGGCCAACAGAAGGTGTGTCGTAAATTACTTCAGTTGGAGGTTTGAAATCAAAGTAGGTATTGGAACTAGGAACGGGAGCTGGAAGTTGAGTGTCTTCTTTGTTTAATGCGTTATATTGCACAGGAGGTTTACTTATACGAATGATTAAAATTACTCCGACAAGTATGTTAAAAAGGAAAAAGATTGCGAATACACTGTATAATATTAAGTGTATGTCTAAGGAGTTATTATTATCGCTACGTTTGAGACCATTTGAAATTTCAAGGAGTATATCGGATAGTCGGAAATCGTAATTTAATATTCCGTAATCAGAGATTATAGGAACCTTCTTGGTTGAATTTTTGCTAATAGAGGGTGTAAGTCTAGTTCAGGAACAACTTGTGTTAGTTCTAATTTAAAGGAACTTGGGTAGGGAGGTTATGAATGGTTGGATAAGCCATTTCCGAACAACTAAACAAAATTTGCGGTAGCTACACAACCTGTCTGAATTTCTATTATTCCTGTGCCAGAAAGATTAAAAATAGAAGTATTTTTATTGCAACTCGTCAACAGAGGGTCGGATTCCGGAAGGGAATATATCCAACCAGGTGATTTAATTAATGGTTTCCAAAAAGGTTGAAATACTTGATTTATTCTTATGTCACAAGCTAGTATAGTAAAATTTCGTTGGTTTAAGTAAAGTGACATCTCACAAGCAGGGTCTATAGTGGAATCATATAATGAATACTTTGAAGGGCATAAGAAATATTATCAATGGATAGGCACTGTCTAATGTCATCCTGATTTATAAAGGCATACCAAACTCGGTCTATACCAGTGAGCAGGTAGTCAGAACGAGGTTGAATGTATGCTGAGCCTCTTGTATTGTTACCAAAAATTTGGGCAACGGGCTATAAATGGAGTTTATTTAAATAATATAATTTTGACTCTAATAAAGGTATGTTTACAAAAACAAATAAATTCTCTTTATAAAATTTAAATTCTAGAGTAGAAATATGTAATAAGTGGTTAAAAGTAAAATTATCTAATGAATGTGGTAATAGATTTAGGATTGTTAATAGTGGTTCTTTCTTTAACTAGATGAATTTCTCCGGACCTAAAATACCAGCAAAGAGTTGACCAGCTTGTCCTAATTGTATACCTGTTATTATATCTTTTAAAGTACTTAAATAATCAACAAAAATGGATCGAGTAATATAAGCCCATGGTCTATAAACTTCTAAATATAATAAGGCTGTATTTAGTTTTGTTGGGTGATTTATCATTTACTAATTCTTCATTTAGCTTTAAACTCGTAAATCTCATTTCTTTAATATTCCTAAAATTGCCATTAGGAACTGAACTAATAAGTTGAGTGTTATCAGGTAGCAATAAAGTTTTATTTTTATTATAGGGGTCTTGGAAATCGAATTGTCTAAGTTTGTTAATGTATGTATTTAATTGTGAACTTTCAGGAGCTGGGAATGACCAGATAGGTTGTCTACTCTCAACACTAAAATGTTTTAACTCTTTCAATATTTTTGCAATGTAAGAATCAATTTGAAATTCTATGTATTCAAGTTCGTCATGTGACATTATAAGTTCGCAAATTCTCACTGGTATATATGTTTCACAGCTATTGATAACTAGAAAGATATCTAAATCAGTGATGGCTGGTTTATATTTAAATTCAATGACAGAAACTACATTCCAATAGTTTTGTGTAAATCGAACTTCATTCAGTTGTTCAAAGTAGAGGCTGGATTGTATAGGAAAGGTCTGTACGTTGTTAGCGTTAGTAAATTTAGATAACAAGAAAAATGAAACTATCAATTTTACCGCCTCCATTGCTGATGGGTCTCGTCTGTTATATTTACCCTAAACAAACATTAAAATGAGAATTAGACTGAGGTAGTTTGAAACAGGCATTTGTATGTGTATAGTAAATCAAATTTAAATATCTTGTAGAGGTATCTCTTGTCCTTCATTTCGTTCAATCAACGGGGGTTTCAAATGCAACAAAAGACTAGCCCATAGAGCACCAAATAACCATAAACTACAGCCATATGCTGCGTGTATTACGTATCCTTGCACTAATGTATCTATTGCAAATTTTATGGTTTTGAAAGTTATGTAGGCTCCCAATATAGTTACGCTAAATGTACCAACAGTATTAAAGAAACTATAAACCTTACCCCATGCAGTAGTGAAGGTAGCTTTTATTGCTTCTTCATCAATCAGAGTGTCGATTTTAATAGAGTGGTCAGCTACTGTTTGTCTTGTCGCGTCGCGTGCTATGGTATTTAGGACAGCGATGCGTTCAATTGGGAACATTATATGGTTACGAAGATTTTCTAATCCTTTTTTAGTATAAATACCACCGGTGGCAAGTCCTTTTGCGCGGGTGTAAGACCAGTTATAATTTATAGTCGAACTCAGCCTTCCAGGTTCGGCTGCTATTGAAAGTTTAGGGTTTAATTCGACCCAATGATTTTCAAAATGAAACATAGGTGTAAAAAGAGGATTGCAATTTATTTGAGTACCTGTTCTTGTTAAAACATGAGTACGTGGTAACATGAAATACGGAGTGTTACTTCTATTTACGGGTAATTCATGATTGCAAGAATCAGTTTCTCGAATTTCAACATCTACAGCTATGCATTTAGCGATTCTAATAACTTCTCCAGCTACATGTGCAATGTAACCAGGCTGTTTCATGAATTGGTATGCAAATTCATCTGGTGCTATAGAAGCAATAGTTAACGCGTTAAACAAAACCTTTTTCTCTATTTCGCATTGTTGTTCAAATAATTAATTACATAATGCTATCATTTCATTTCTAAGATGTTGCTCAAAATAAACAAACTTTGCATTTACATACGTGAATAAATCCATATTGTGGGTTGCAACTCGTTGATTTAGAGGTAAAAATTCGCTACGTTCCGAATCTAAAATGAACAATTTTGGGTGATCGGTCTTGATTAAAAGAGAAAGACAATTTGAATAAAATCCTTCTGCAGTTACGGCAAAAATGGTACCTTTGGATTTTAACATACATAGTTCTTCTTCGGAACTGTTTGTATAAGATTTAATTTTCGTAGCTAAACCTTCATATAGGACTCCGAATTTGCGATAAGCACAATTGTCTTCTGGTGGTAAATCCCAATAAGTATTTCCACCTTCGAAGTCTATACATTGTGCGTTTTGATAGCGGCATCTATTATCGGATGTTAATATTATTTGGAGATCGTTATTGCTAACAGGTGCAAAATAGTCTCTAAGAGAGAGAGAGACGCCAAAAGCGTCTGTATATGTTCCTCGTTACCGAACTCCATCTATAGAATATGCACCTTGAGAAGAGATTGGGCGCGTAGAGTTAGCAAGAATATCTGCATGGGAGCCATAAAAATAGAAATGTCCGGTGTTGTGGATTTTCTTACATTCGTCATGTCCTATTTCATGTATATACTCTATATCTACGTTAACTACACCAAAAATGTGATTCAATTTACCGTAATACCGAATGATTTTACGTACTTTAAGTTTACATTGAATGATTTTAATAGTGGAAAAATCTAGAGTTTGTAATGATTGTATTCTACTTTGTGAGACAGTAGGTTTAGGTGGTGGAATACTGCAGTCTTTTACGTCCAATAGAGAGAGTGTTGTAACGTTTAGAAACGGGGCACTACAGTCGTAGGCGATAAATCCGAGCGTTGATTGTAAAAGAAAATTTGCCAGGGTTGCGATGTATAAAGCTCTCATCGTGATCCTAAGAACTAATGGTTCTGAAATGTCTCAGATTAGTTAATATTTGTTAAAATTTTAATAATATTCAGAGTCTGAATCGGGAGTTCTTGATTTACAAAATTTTAATTTGTCGACATGTTTAAGCAAGCGTTTACCGTTTTCGTCTTCGATTATTGCGTTATGTTTATCAAAAACGTCTGTAATGACATAAGGTCCTTTATAATGTGAATCGAACTTTCCTTTTCTCGGTTCTTTAAGGGCATAAACCTTATCACTGGGTTCAAGAGGACACGGATTCAAATGCATAGTATTTCTTTGAACGATGTTTAGATTTAACTAAAGTTTGAGCGGCCAAATTTCTCATGTCCGTCATTCGTGTGATTAAATCATGCAAATATCCACCGTAAGTTTCGCTCCTTTCTGGCATAGGAAACGAACTTGGAGTTTGGGCCTTTTTGCCATATATTAATTCGTAAGGAGTAAAATTAGTAGATTCATGCACGTAAGTATTATAGGAAAACATAGCAAATGGTACAAGTTTGTCTCAGTCTTCATATTTATCTACATAATGTTTAATAAATTCAGCTAAAACATTATGTGATCTTTCAAGTGAAGCATTTCCTTGTGGATGATAACTAGATGTAGTTACATGTTTAATCTTAAAAGTTTTGGCTAGATGATGGAAAACGTTGCCTACAAATGAACGACCTTGATCAGAAAGAATAACTCGAGGGGATCCATAATTTAGTATAAAATTCCGAGTTAATACGTCAGCTATAGTTTCGGCTTTCAAGTTTGGAATCGGAACAGCTACACGAAATTTTGTAAGGTTATCTTGAATAGTTAATATATGTTAATTTTCGTTGGGGGTGATAGGTAAAGTCCTACTATATCTATTGAAATTAGGTCAAAAGACTCAGCAGGGGTGTCTGTTATGATCATAGGTTCTTTGGTCTTAACACGTGTTAGTTTTTGTTCTTGGCAGCTTTTACAAATCCTAACGAATTCTGTTACGTCATCTTTAAGGTTTTGCAAATAAAAACGTTCCCGTATTCGTTTATAAGTTTTTGTAATACCTTTGTGACCACCAGTAAGACTTTCATGGTACTCCGTGATTATATCAGCCCGAGATTCTTCTGCAGGTATAACTACATTATCCACCGTAAGTTTCGCTCCTTTCTGGTATAGGAAACAAACTTGGAGTTCGGGCCTATTTACCATACATTAATTCGTAAGGAGTAAAATTAGTAGATTCATGCACTGACGTATTACAGGAAAACATAGCAAATGGCACAAGTTTGTCCCAGTCTTCATATTTATCTACATAATGTTTAATAAATTCAGCTAAAACAATATGTGATCTTTCAAGTGAAGCATTTCCTTGTGGATGATAACAAGATGTAGTTACGTTATTAATCTTAAAAGTTTTGGCTAGATGATGGAAAACATTGCCTACAAATGAACGGCCTTGATCAGAAAGAATAACTCGAGGGGATCCATAATTTAGTATCAAATTCCGCGTTAATGCGTCAACTATAGTTTCGGCTTTCAAGTTTGGAATGGGAACAGCTACACAAAATTTTGTAAGGTTATCTTGAATAGTTAACATATGTTGATTTCCGTTGGGGGTGATAGGTAAAGGTCCTACTGTATCTATTGAAATTTTGTCAAAAGACTCAGCAGGGGTATCTGTTATGATCATAGGTTCTTTGGTCTTAACACGTGTTAGTTTTAGTTCTTGGCAGCTTTTACAAGTCCTAACGAATTCTGTTACGTCATCTTTAAGGCTTGGCCAATAAAAATTTTCCCGTATTCGTCTATAAGTTATAACTACATTACCTCTACACAAAGTAATAGAACAATCGCATTGACCGAGTATTTCATAAAGAAGTTCAGAAAATACTTCGGAATTAAAATTATCTAGCATATCTCCAAATTTGGATATTCTCAAGGTTTTTAATTGATAATGATCGATCGCGTCTCTTATTATTTTTAATATATCAGTAAGTTTGGAAATTGAAGTTCATTTGTTATATTATGAGTAAGTGGACGAGGATTTCCTTCTATGACCACATGTTCGTTTACAGCGTCAGAGTCGGTTATGTTTTCTTCAGGCATGTGTGGTAGAGGGTCAATGACTCGACCATTTTGTTGTGGCTGACTATTATTAGAGTCAGAGGTATTGTCATGGAGAGGAGTGGAACTACCAACGGGGTGTTGAAAGGTAACAGGAGAAGATCGTTTTCGATTTCTATTTTGTGGAGAGGGATTTGGATTTTTATCTTCTGGTGCGTGATCCCACCAATAAGGATCATACTCGGAGGATTGGTCTGAGGAGACTTCTACAACGTTTTTAGGAGGATTGTTAGAGGGAGGGATATTATTATCAGGTGTAGGTTGTTCCGATGATTCACTCAGAGAATCATCTTCAATGTCAAATGCAAATTTTAGGGCATTTGTACGCCTTTCGGAAGGAGGAAGGGTGAGTTCAGGTTCAGGTTCAGGATCTGGTGGAGGAGTTCGTCTTGTTACGAGATTTGGGAAAGCACTGTTTCTACCTCGTGGTTCTGGTAAAGGAGGATCTGGTTCTTTAGTGAATTTGTGAGGACGGATTGCTTTATTAACAGGATCGTTAGGAGGTTCGCGGGGTTTTACGGGGGTTCGTTTTGTTTTGTTACTTACTGAAAAAGGAATTTGTTTGAATGTACTTGGTTGAGTTTTAGTTATCTCGGCTTGATATGTAGCTTTTTCGGCTTGAGCAGCAGCATGTCTTGATTTTACAGTAGCAGTTATTGAACAAGGAGGGGGTATTGGTTCGGATTTTCTAAGCTTTGGAACAGCTGTTGAGGAGGTAGCCTTTCTACCTAGAATAGCTCGTGAGGCTATTGGTAACAATATTGGACATACTGTAGGTTGAAAAAGTATAGGATTTCGAGAGAGAGCATCGGCGTTACAATTTAGTCTATCGGGCTTATAACAAAAGGTGTATTCATATTCTCTAAGTCTAGTTCTCCATCTGATTAAGCGTTGAACTGGAGGCTTGACTGAGTCGATCCATTTTAATGGTTCATGATCGCAAACTAAGGTAAAATGTTGACCGTATAGATATGGTCTAAAATGCCAAATTCCGGTTATAACGGCAAGACATTCTTTTTCAGTTGTAGTATAATTTCTTTCAGCCGGGTGAAACAATTTTGATAGATAAGCGATTGGTCTGTCTTCTCCGATTTCACCCTGACTAAGTACAGCTCCTAAGGCGTAATCGGAAGCGTCAGTGGTTAGTATAAAAGGTTCATTAAAGTCGGGGTATTGTAGTACAGGTGATGTACATAATGCATTTTTAAGGTCGTCAAAACTCTTTTGTTGTTCGTCTGTCCATTCAAAAGCTTTGTCCTTTTTAAGGAGGTCAGATAAAGGTTTCGCTCTACCTGAGAAATTTTCGATGAAACGTCTGTAATATCCGGCAAGTCCAAGGAATTGTCTAATGTCTGTAGGATTCTGTGGAACGGGAAAATTAGCTACGGCCTCAGTTTTCTTAGGATCTGGTTTTACTCCGTCTTTACTAATTATGTGACCTAGATAAGCTACTTCGGTACTTAAAAACTCACATTTGTCTGGTTGTAGTTTGAGATTTGCATTTGAAAGGCGATCAAACACTCTTTTAATCTTTGTATAATGTTCGTCCAAGTCAGTTGCGTAAACAATGATGTCGTCCATGTAAACTATAGCGGCATATCCGACTAAACCGACGAGTACTTTATCTATACCGCGCTGGAAGGTTGCTGGGGCATTTTTCAAACCAAACGGCATGTTTACAAAATGATGATGACCACCTGGGGTTAAAAACGCAGTTTTCTCACTATCTTTTGGGTCCATTTGAATTTGATGATGAAACCCACTAGCTAGATCAATTACTGTGAAATATTTAGCACCACCCAAGTTGTCAAGAATTTCAGTTATGTTAGGTAGGGGGTACGCGTCGCCAATTGTTTTTGAATTTAAAGCTCTAAAATCTATTACTAGTCTCCATCTCTTTCTCCTTTGGTATTTGGATGTTTTGGTACTATCCACAAGGGTGAATTATATGGAGAGTTTGATTCTACTATTACACCGTCTTTTTGTAATTTCTCAACTTGTCTAATTATTTCCTCTTTATGTATAGTGAAACACTAAATTTTTGCTTCTTTGAAAAATTTAATTCTCTAGGCTACTAAACCTCGCGGATAAAGAATAATCGCCTAGATTTCGTTATAATTTTAGTCCACTGCCCTGGGATATTCCGCTCCCGTGTATTAATGATTGTCTTTGTTTTTAATAGATTGATTAATTAATTTTTAGGACAGAAGTTTCCACGTGTGCTAATTAACTTGTTTTAATTACTTACAAATTTTACTGGAAAGATGGTCCTTTCTCCTTGATTGGTATTGTGATTAGTTGTATGAAATTTACGCAGGATAGATATCGTGGTTGATAAAAGAAGATTGACTGGTGATAAAATTACAAGAAACTTAATTTTATTTCACTAAATCAACACTGTGAATAGATCTTTTATATTCGGCAACGAAATACAATAAATTAGTTGCATGAATATTTTATTAATATTCGAGGTTATCGATAATGATTTATTGATAATACACGCAATGATATTTGTTTAACACAAAATAATAATAGTAATAATTATAAAAACTTATTAATTAAATAGTAAATTTGATAGATTTTAATGATTTTGGTGAGTAATCACCTTGTAACAAAATTTTCCTCTTTTTATACACGACTCGACGGTGGATACGTCGAGTAAAGTAGAAATTTTGTACAGGTCGCCCAAAATAAATAAACAGCAACAAATAGGAAGCTTAGGAGATGCTCTTAATCTCCTAAGCAACACCGCAGCAGCCACCCAGGCTGGGTTAGTGCACGTTTGGACGCCAGTTATTTTTTTCCAAACAGGGAAAAATAACAAACCCTGTATTTCCAGGGCCGATCTGCAGGTATTCCGGGGAAGTAAATAATGTAAAGGTATTAGGAAAAAGGAGAAACAGTAATTTGTATATTACGAAAATTTAACGATAATATAACCAAATATTTATTCAAAACAAATTACTTAAAACTAAGTCCAGAACCGAATTCCTTCGCCGGATGAACTATATAATCAAAATAACAATAATAATAATGTCGCGTATAATTATTTTACGACGACGTTAACTATACAATAGAAATTTTATCTAATAATGTTGAGCTGAGATGTGCCCGAATTCCTTAGTCGGGTTATCTCGCGAAATACAATTATAAATTTTAAACAATACCGGCTCATTCGAGGACCCAAACACGTGGCTTTCGGGACAGGTATTTCACTACAAACCCCCTTACTAACGACGGGATCGACTCGACAATTAATAATCACTCCCAATGACAATTTATCTGAGCCAGGAGACAACGCGACGTGCGGATAAAAATACAGCTCAACTTGTGAGTACTCACCAAAAAGGGACTCAAACCAAGGCGCTAGATCCACACTCCTTACACTATGCGGGCTCCCGCGTGTCTCCCAATTTTTATTTTTACCAAAACTATGAGGCCTCGTATCCGATCACGAGGGCCTCTCAAGCAATTTATTCAAAATTTACAAGTCCCTCTACTCGCGACCGATATTGTAGGGCATTACCCATGCGAGTAAGGGCTATGATCTATTACCGATAATCAATATTATGCTTTTCCATTTTCTTTACTACCTGTCCCGATACCCATCGTTGGACCTTGGTGCTAAACACTGAAACAAGCTTATAATATGATTAAGTACATTATGGCAAAGATCTACGGCGATAAATACATAAGTAATAAAGTTATGAATAGTCCAATATAATTTTCTGAAACCAAAAGTCAAATTAATACTTAAGAACTAATAACAAAAATACACAAATTCTCAAATATAAACAATAGTAAAGAAAATATAACAAATAAATTAGTCAAAATAATACAAGATAGTCAAACTCTAGAGACACACCGAGTGTGGATCTGTTGCCAACACTAGGCGCAGAGAGGGACGCACACAAGAATAAAATTCGTGTGACAACCTATTAGTGGTAATAGTAGTATAGTAGTAAGATTGACTTAAGAATCTAGCGTGGTGGTCTACACCGGGGGATAGATCGAAGTGTCGATCACCGCTCAAGTATTGGGGTTTGTGACTGTTTTTCCCTCCTCGTGTCGTCTTGTGACGTCACGGGACTACCTATTATTTCAGCTAGTGTCGGTAACGAAAATTTCGGGTGGTAGTTCGCCAGGCTGATAAAGTCGGGACATTTTGTAGTGTCTCAATAGGTGGGTATCGATATTGTCGTACGGAAACAGGTACGTTGTCTGTATTATGAATAGAATGTGTAATGATAGGAGTAGTGGTTACAGGGTCTCCAGGTAGATGAAAAAGGTGTGGGTATTGTTTTATTAATCCAACTACCTGTTCGTGTTCTTCAGAGTTTAAATGATCAATGCGTAAACTTTCTATGATTCTTTCGACTCTATTTTTATTATCTATTGGAATTTCGCTATCTGAATCCGAAAAGAAATCTTCTGATTGTCCCTCGCTGTCATAAGGAAATATTTCTTGAGGCGGAATAGTAACTTTCATATTTCTTCGTAAGCGTTAATAGCATAAACATAACAAGTACCGTTGAAATTTGTAACTAGATTTTCGCCTAGGTAAACCTGTTCTTCATCGGTATGAATACGAGGTAAATATCCAGTAGTTAAACGAGTTGGTTTTAATTTTATAGGAATAGAAACTTGCGTGCGAGCTTTGATAATAAAAACTGTGGGGTCATCGTCTTGTTCAGGTATATTTTGAAAAGGGTCTAGCTCAGGTATAGAAAGTCGTGAATCTACAGGAGTCTCGAAGGGAATAGGAGAAATGGGCCTTGAATTCGCGACTATAGTACCATGATGGAATGAAATTTTTACTTTTTCTTTAGATAGAAAATCAACTCCGATAATACCATCTGTAGGAATAGGCAATTTGTCGCGAAAAACATGAAACTTTTGTGGTTTCTTGAAAAAGGTTAATTCAGTAGATCCGACTGTGTTTATTTTATTATTAGTAATTCCTGATACAGTTAATGCTTCGTGAGCAGCTATTACTGAACGAGGATGTAAAGAGTCGAGTTTGATTACGTTAATATCGGTGCCCGTATCAACAAGAGAACGGCCACGCCCGCCTTTTAATTCAGGGGCGAATAGAGTTACTACTGGTCCTTTTCCTGAGGTACCAGTCCAGTGTATGCATCTTCTGTCGTCAAGAATTTGATTGTTGAAGATTGCTGCGATATTATGGGTTCGCTCGTCGGGGCGTCTTGCCGGCGAGTACCCTGGGAGTTTAAAGCTCCAGTATGTTGGTTATTTGGTGTGGGGGACATAGGTCTATTAGAACGATGATTAGAGTAAGGGGGCTCAGGATAATATGGAGCCTGGTACGGAAGTTGAGGAGGATAATATCCAGGAGCGTACGGAGGATAAGGCATTGGTGGGAAGAAAGGCATCGGTTGAGGATAGTACTGAGGTTGATAGTATCTATTTGGAGAACGTTTTCTGTTATAACTGTTATTTCTGTCTGAAGGACGGAAATCTCTAGGGTTATTTAAATTTTTCTCGAACCGGTCTTAATTATGAGGATAAGTGACGTCATTTTTATTAAAGAATGATATTCCAAAAAAACCACTTTCAAAAATGATTTTTTTCTTATTTTTTTTTTTTAGATTTTTATTATTTATTAATTATTAATTAATTTATTTTGGGATTGAGTCCGCGGATTAGATAAATTAAATTTTGTTGAAAATTAAAAATTAATAGCGTGGACATTAAGTCCAAGAAGTTAGTTGTTTCGTGTTGAAAATTCCACAGGAAAATTCATTTATAACTAATTAATTTTCGTCATTAATTTTATGTTAATAATTTTCAACTTGATTATTAAATACTATTTGGATTAAATTAATCATTAAAAAATAATTCTCGGATTGAACAATTTGTATTTCGACAGAATGTTAAGACCTCTGACAATATAATATTAATTCATTAACTTAAGAAATTAAGACCTTTATTTTAATAAATTATTGTTGTCATATTATGACCATGGTAGTAAAGAAGTCGAGAATTTTAATCTAATTGATATTCTAATTCGAAAGAAAAATTTAACAATCGGAATTGAAACATTGTAATAGTTAATTTGAAGCTATTTTGGAATTTTGATTGTTAACTGAAAGTTATTCTTTCACTAAGTACTAATGATTGAATAATTAATTTAAAATTTTCAATTAAATTTAATTACAATCGATTTTGTCAAAATAAAATTTATAAAATAGAATCATTACAAGTGTGTGGGTTATGTGTGTGAAGATTAGTGTGGGTAATGTGTGATAGAGAGTGTTAATCGTGTTAAGGTGGTCTTGGTTAGCCGTTAGTTAGGCTAGACGATCTCTGTCACACTGTTGTCCTTGTGCAGAGTAATTAAATAGTTGTGGTAAGCCGTTAGTTAGGCTTATGTTAAATTGGTCTAGTTCTGGTTAGCCGTTAGTTAGGCTAGACGGTCTCTGTCGTACTGCAGTCTTTGCGCAGAGAGACTCGTTGGTTCTGGTTAGCCGTTAGTTAGGCTATAGATAATAAGTTTTAGTTAATTATAGTGTAAGTGTGTGAGTGAAATTTAGTTAATCTCTTATAAATCCTTCTTTCGTTAATTTCTATTGTTAATAAAACTGATCAGATTCTTAATCAATTATTTATTCTTCAACAGCACCCTCCTCCACTCTCTCTCTACCCTAAGATAAAGAATTCTCAGCTCTGAACCGGTTCCAGGAACCGTAATAAAAAATCCTGGTGGCAACCTAATAATCATTGTTGTTTGTTAATTTCGTTAGTTTATTTATCAATTTATTAGGGGCCAATCTGAGCAGGTAAAACTGTTACAATCTCTTACTTCACTTAATGCTTCAAGGTCCTCGCTACTCAGCATACTTAGAGGCTTAGCACGCGAGCTTTTGTCTCTTTGAACCTGAAAAATTACTCTTGATATTGGATCAGCAAGTTGTAACAAGAAAATTACTCGAACGACGACGGTGGAGTGGTCTGCCGTCGAATAATCCTGTCCAGGTCGCCCAAAAATTTAAATACAATAAACCCCAGGCTGGGTTAGTGCACGATGGACGCCAGTTATTTTTTTTTAACAGGGAAAAATAACAAACCGAATTAAACCAGGGCCTGTCCGTAGATACCTTTGAGGTGGGTTGGAAAATAAGGATCAGTAGATAGAGAGAAAGGATAGTAAACAGTTAGAAATGAATAAGCAGTGCAAAAATAGAAGGCAAATAATAGTGCTCTCGGTAGTCAGATTTAACAAAAACTTAAGCTATATTTAACAATTTAAATATTGGAACGATGATTTATCAAACATATATTTATATAAACTTAATTATTAATAGTCATACGAATAGTTGTTCATTTATTGGCCCATCGAATCTTCAACGATGAGACCAATGTCGAGGTTTTAACAATACTGGCTTGATTTTTATTTTTTACGTTACTTCAATATTAATTATTAACAATCTTGTCAATTAATAATCAATTTGCGTCAATACAGAATATTTCAAACATTAGTAATATAACCAGTTGTGTCAATCATCATCACAAATGAATTTTAAACTTAATAATTACTAGTTTAGTCAATTTAATCAATATAATTTCAATAATTAACTCATTATCGAATTAACCTGTGTCAGAACCAAAATAATACAATAAATGCGTTACAAAGCCGAGCACGCTTTGTCTATGGTGGTAGGCTTTTTGATACACTTTGCATACAAAAAAAAACAAATTAATTCTTAAATTATCATATTAAATATATAATCGTTGTCGACGCCGATAGTGAGGTGAATAATAAAAAAAACATACAGTTATTTCATCGACTGATGATTCGGATATCAATAATTAATTATCAAAAGAAAATAATAATAATGCGTGCCCGGGATTATTCCCACGTAGCGACGCTCGTAAAACCAACCTCAATACAACCGTCTACAACTATCTGACTACCGGGAGATCGCAATACAACCAAAATGCTAGGACTCACCCAATTACAGCTCACACGGGTTGATGAGAGGTTACTCAGTTTTAATTGAATGCTCAACTGCACACAAATTAATTGATTTTTCTAATTTCTTAATAAATCTCACAAAGATAAAATTTTACGTGATGCACGCCACATGTGCTACTGCCAGAATACCTCTCTCCCCGCGGCCCTTCTCCCCTCGCGGCCTCATGCCACGAGGTGAGTCAATATTAATATTTTTAAACTTAAATCAAAACTTAAATAATAATGTCACACACTGGGGTCAGCTAAACCAGCTCCCAGTATGTGGCGGACCCTGGCGGAGCTCGACTCAGCAACCAGCCCAGGAGAAGATGACGCGGGGATTCAAACCAAATTCCCGTGACAAAGTTTAAGAAATCGCTCAAGCATATCATAACACGAATTCCATCTAGTCATAACTTCATTGATAAACTTTAACGCAGGTGCTTCGGGATTATCTTGCAGTTGAATTTTTTTTAATTCAGTAGACGCAACTTCACTTGTACGAAAAAATCGAACAATACGCTTAACTTTTATGAGAAATTCGCGTAATAGAGAATTTTCATGACAATTATCAGCATCCAAGTCGTCCATATAATCTTCATTTTCAGGTAATTCAGTCGATGTATGAATAGTGGATTCTAAAGGTGAAACTGTAATATTCATTTCAATCAGACGTTGACCAATGTTATTAAATTTATGTCCAAAGCAAGAAATATGCTTGTCATCACCAAACTCTTGTTTTACTGCACCTTTAATATTTGCTCCACTATCAGTCACAATGGCAGATATTTTCTCATCAGAGATACCCCAATCAATACAAATATTGCGTAATTCAGTTCTAATATTAGTTATATTTTTTCGATTTTCCATCAAATAAGCGCCTAGTTCGACTGAGACCATTTCAGAACCTTTCAAATAATGAGCTCTAACACCAATGTAACCTTGCATAGTGTAGTTGTGTATCCAAATGTCGCTTGTCAAGCATACAGAGTCAACATTTGCAAGTTCATTTTTTATCTTCATTTTTAATTCATTATACTTAAATTCAAGAGCTTTAGTAAGTGTTGGCTCACAGGGAGGGCGATATAGTGGTTGTAGTTTTTGAACAAATAATCTAAATACATTTTTTTCAGGCGTAGGAAGTGATAAATTATCTCGAGCTATCATGAAGAGAAGTGCTGAGGTTGCTTCTTCATGCCTATAACCACCAGCTGAGAAGGATGCTGTGTTGGTAAAACATTTATCAAAAGGACCATTGAAAGATGACTGTCGAATCGTACTAATAGAACAAGTTGTCATTGATTTTAAATTTACCGGTATCAATGCATTCACCGGTACCAGTGCACCTGAAGTAGATAGTACTGTCTGAAAACAATGGTTAAAAAAAGTAAAGTTTTAATATTATACAGTTTAAAGTTCCGTTAGTAATTAATTTTAGAGATTAAATTTGATTTAGATTTTTTTACTGCAAACGATTTAAAAAATAATAATAATCATATTATTAACCTGCTTTTTATGTGGAATTGAGTCATTACATACGTTATTTTTAATACTACTGTCACTGACAGATCTTTTGCGATCAGAATCTTTTTGCGATATTTTTATTGACAGGAGTCAATCCAACTATCCTTCAATTAGATTTTGATAATTCTCTAATTCCACAGACTATCTGTGCAGCCAAGTGTATCAAATGGATATTAGATGCGTGATGCTGGAGTATTTTAATAATATCCTCTAATGATCTGTGATCGTAATTGTAAGCCAAAAGTAAAACAGAGGGACTTTCATAAATTATATCAGGTTTTACTATGAAACCAAAATTGATGTTCTTTATCTTTTTTAAAATTACATCGTTTCGGACTAACTTTAACTGAAAAGACATACGGTGGGATACGGAAAAAAATATTCCATCATATTTCGATACCGCTGTCTACTGCCACTGACTTCTGTCCTGCAAATAAAAGTAAAAGAGTCGAAAAACTGGAAGAATTATAATTTTAATCCTTTTTTTCCCCTACCGAAGTTATTGAAGGATGGTTCATATCAGAGTTTTTATCAATATTTCTGACTCAACGTGATAGTCTCTACACAATCAACACATTGAGGATGACCAGACTCGACTACAAAGAAAAATAATAAAAGAATTAGATTGAAAAATAAAAATAACAAAAAAATTAATCGAATAAGTTCATCACGATGAACAAAACAGGATCAAAAGTTCAAAATGCGAGAAGCAACAAGTGTGCAAGAAATAATGCTCACAAATATATGTGGATGAAACCGTATCTTCACTATCTTTCTGCTTGCTTCCAAAACAGCAACCCATTCAAAGAAACAAATTTATCTACCGGTCGTAGTTAATATAAATTAATCGTTATTAATAAATACCGCAATAGATACATTGAACACTTAACCGCATATCTGTATGTCAATAAAATGATAACTTCTGGTAGTATACTACCATATATAATAAAGTATGTAAGTATATAAGTTGTGACGTTATTTTCTGATAGGGGTCTGCGACAAGTGAACGTCACAAGCACCAACGAGTTTTGCGGTATCGGTAAGCGTTATAGCTCAAGACCAAAATTTAGAATCACAATAATTTGCAGTTTCATTCAAAGTTAAAGTATTAGTTTAAAGTTTAGCATGGCGAATTCCGAGTACCGAGCTATAGTTTGAAGTAGAGGCAATGAAAAAGAATAAAGAATTAGGGTCAAAGGCATGAGAAATATTGAGAGATTGTCTTTGTTAGAGTTATGAGTTTTATAGTTAGAGTTTTGAGTATGTGGACGAATCACTGTTATCGTGGAGCGGGACTATACTAGTCACCCGGTTACAGTTCAAGTTAGAATTTATTCTAACCCTCTGAGATTTCCTGGTTGAGTACAAAGGTCTAGCTGAAATGCTAGCGCTCCAGTTTTGTGGAATTTGATTGAGGCAAGTTTGGGGTCAGTTTTTCGTTGGCAGGCCTCGACGATAAGAGTGACCGTTATCGTCGTGGAAGCCGTGGTCACTTTAGGACTTTTGGTTTTCGTTTGGCAGGCCTCAGAGGACAAGTAGTGACCTTGTACCGCTGAGGAAGCCGCTGCTTCGATTCCAGCGGAAGTCAATTCCCGGAGAGTATCTTCCAGGGATATCCGTACTCAAAATGGTTATCGTCTACGTTTAGTTTATTAAGATTTTAGAGGTTAGCTTGAGAATGTATTTGAAAGAATCAGAAATCGCGAGTTGGTGGAAAAGGAAAAGAAAAGAGTCGTCCGGTGACCACCGGACAGAGCAGAGTTGCGCTTCAGCTGTCGACACGAACGGACGTGTCGGAGAGTTCGCTACAGTCGCTCGTTGAGGTGAGACGAGATTTAAAAGAAGTTAAGGGCTACAGATCATAAGAATGGAGAATACGCCCTGGAATTTTTAATAAAGTACTGTGAAAGAGTTACTCGAGAGTTCGCCAGGTTAATCAGGTATGAAGATTAATTATTTATAATTTATAGTCGAGTTTGAATTTTGAAGAAAGAATTATTTGGTCTTGGGTTATTATTTGACGCTCCCTGGATACAGACCGCTCCAGAGTTTATAGTTTATATCTATTGTTTTAAAAGTTTAGTTACGATCCAGTATTTATTTATTTGTATTTTGCTTAATTATAAAATGATCTCACAGCTCTA